>CM044003.1:84262145-84512145 GCA_024085815.1 Flaveria linearis
AGAATATGTTAAACAGGTTGCCCAACCGTCTAGAATTGCCTTAGAAAGTTTTAAGTAAGCCCAAACGTCTAAACAGGGCCCAACCGCCCAAACAGTGCCCTAACCGTCTAGAAAATGCCTTAGAAAAACAAAGTGTAAGCTCATGCGTCTGAACAGTAGCCCATGCATCTAAGAATTTGACTCAGACGCCTAAGTATGGACCAACCGTCTGAATAGTGCCCATGTGTCTTGGATGGCCCAAATGTCTAAGTAATGAAACGTCCAAATAGTACCCATGCGTCTGGAATGTTCCAAACGCCTAAGTGTTGAACCACCTAAATAGTGCCCATGCGTCTGAACAGGCCTCATGCGCCTGCATAGTGCTCATGCGTCTAGAACACTTAGAGTATTTCTGAAATTTTGAGCAGAACAGAATCATCAGAGTTTGACCCAAGTTTGACTTAGGGTTTTTAATTTTTTATATCTGTATTATTATAAGTTGTTCATATGATCATAGTGATTATTATTGTGTGACCTATATGGGTGCATATGATCATAAATACAAGTATTATCTTTAACAAAGTGAAAGAGTAATGATAAAGAGAAGTGGAACTTAATTAAAGAGTTAACAAGTCTTGCAAGCATATAGGAGGTGCATGACCATGTTGTCGTTAGCTCAACTGTGATGCGGGTTAGCTACCCCTTATGCTCACGGGGCCAATCATTGAGATTGGCGGACCTTGTAGCATGCCCTAGGTGACTGGGCCGGCCTTATATACAGTAATTCAGAATATAGGCTGGAGGGGCCCAGGACCAGTTTTTCCATGCACGTAGTTTAGAGTATTGCTCATTGGTCCACATAGACAGTGAAAGATAAAGTTAAAAGAGTACAAAATGAACAAGGCATACAGTAAAGAAAGAAAGCATCACCTTGGTGTATAGTTAATGTGTGCTCATGTACAAGAGTAAGAGATGTATTTTTACAAAAAGAATATTTTCATATATACATCATATGAGGTATCTTTAATACTTATAAAACTAGAACTCACTCAGCAACGCTGACTTTTTTATTTTCAGTTGGCAGGTAATGTTGCTGAGGATGGCACGAGGGGGAGCTACTCAGCAGGGAAAGTCTGACATCCATTCTTAAGTCATGATATGTTTGTTTTGTAATGCAATTAAGCAATCTTTTGTAACTTTAACATTGTTGTATTGCTTAACAACAGTATCTTTTAATAATAGAGAATGGTTTTTGCTCACATAATTCCACGGTTTATTTAGTGAAATGTATATTAGTTTGTTTTATGTGCAATGAAAGACCAACTGTGAGGTGCCCGGAAATGGGGCCATACAGAAAACATGTAAAATAAGGGGTCTAGAACTCACCTTAAGATGATTACGAGAGAAATAAAATCAAACAAGAGCTTTAACACACAAATTTACATGTTTAAGCATTAAAACTATCATCCTTTTATTCATTCTCGCATAAAAAAAGTTTACACATGTTATTTTTTTTTACCTTGATCACCTTCTTTTCCACTATCTCTTTCTATCTTTCGCTTCTCTCTCTAGAATGCCCTATCATTGTTTACGTATGAAAGGTAGGGAACAAGGGGCACTGTTACCCTTTTATAGGTTTTCTCGATTCAAGCATGTTGATGTATGAAAAGTGTTTCAAATAAATTTAAACAAGTTTAAAAAAATGAAAAAACCCTAAACTGCACACTAACGACAAGCATACCAATAAAAAAGCAGTAAAACAAACAAGTCTGAGTATCGAACCATGGACACTGTAACGGAGACTCTTGGTATAATATCTATCGAATCCAAGCCTAATAAATTCGATTTGAGAAAAATGGTTTTATTGACTAAATGCAACTAAATCAAACTCAACAGTCAAGAGAGAATAACAAGCTAGAAAACAAGATAATGGTCTAGAAGTCAAATATGGATGAAAGTACGTCACTTAAACGAGAATCCCTAGATTTGTGAATAAAATCCTAAGTCCGGTAATTAATGAAGACCATGTCAAACCCGATGAACCCTTGAAAGATAAACTGAACCAATCAGTCGGACAAGTGAAAAGTGCTAGAATATACTAACTAGAGTTATCAACCACCAAGTCCCACAAATATTAGGTATAATGTAATATATAGACTAAAACCCTCAAGTTATGAAGTAGAAATAACTAAGAAAACTAAAACCCTAGAAAACTCTATATGCGAGTAAACGGGTAGACCCGAGTGATCGACAACCCAAACCGCCAAACAACGCTCATATCAATTCTTAAATAGATTTCTGACCTCCAGAAAAAAATATTGTACATTTTAATTATTGTTTTTAATTATTAATACACTTGAATTAGATTTCTCACCTTCTAAGGTTTAAAATGAAAATTAAATTAACAATACAAACTATTGGTTTGACAAACCTTCCACTTTAATTATTCGAAAGGGGATTGAAACCGATTCAATCATAAAGTTTGGTTGTATTTGGTTTATCTTTTATATTATATTATCACATTAAAATTATTGACATTACCATGTGAAATGAATTTTTTCAAATATTTTTATTCAATATATCTATATATAAACCTGTGTTTATTCTTTAGTTGACTCGTTTTTACATATGATTTCAGGAAATATTGCTTAAGCTGGATTACATGCGACCATGTAGGATATTGGACCTGGATAAATAAAAAAACATTTATTATGTTTATTTGAATTATTATTTGATTGTATTAAATGATTTTACGAGTATTAATCAATAAAAATGCAATTAATATTATTCCACTATATTTTAATATCATGTGTTATAAACAATCGATTCACACTCGTCCGCTCCAATAATTCCGCTATCGGTCGGGGCGTGACATTTTGAGCTCTTTTACGTTCTTTAATTAATTCTATATTTCTTTATATTTATCTATAACTTTGTCTTATCAATAATTATACTTGAGCACTTTATCGTCCATTCTTTCTTTATTCATTTCATACTTTAGCTTAAAATTTAGCTTTTTATGGTACTTTATACTATCCTATAATAAGCATCAGCATGTTACACATATGTACATCACATCAAACATAGAAGCTTACTATTCATCAGGTGCTATTGTAGATATACCGTAAGTATAATGAGATGTGGATGAAGGAATCACTTTCTGGTGAAAGTGACACATATTGGTGAAAGGAAATCACATTCAGGTGCACTAGCACTTAGAGACATTTTAGTGTATACCACATGTGGGTGAGTAAATTCGCCTTTGGTTAACAGTGCCATGTTTGGTTAACAATACCATGTTTGGGTGAACAAGAGATGAAATCTGGCTAAGTATCGGTATGTGTGGTTGACTTATAAAGTACGGGTGACAAGGTTAACCTTTGGTGAACTGCATCACATACTAAAAAATTGTACTTCATTCGATTGAACGACACTTAGAATAATACTCTTAGTATATGTCACATGCGAGTGTACTATCAAGTGCTATCATATACGGACGACCAAATTCTCCTTTACATGAGTACTATCCAATACGGTTGGCCAACACCTGGAATAAGTTCTAGTATGGCACATTTGGGTGAACTATCCATTTTAGCCCTTCATCACATATATGTTTGAGTAATTTCAGATACGAGTTAATTAATTATACCATCTACATCTAAAACACTTATTTTTTCTATCTATGGCCATTTTCAGATCAAACATATCTATCGTTTATACACTAAAATCATTGTTTATTCATGCAACATAACAATACCCATAAAATTATAAACTTTGTCATAGAAATCTCTTAATACATTAACAATAAGTATCATGGTATGCATACTAGCCCAAAAACACATATAATATAAAAAACGAGGATCTAGAACTCATACTTAGATGATCCTTGTAAGAAACCTAGAACCAAGATGCATATGCATCAAGATCTACATCAAGATCTACATCAAGATCTACATCAAGCATACATAAATATAATAACTTTAACCCCTCATTCGATGCATAATCAACATACTAACATAGATCTAGGAAGATCAAAGGTAAAAACCTTAGCCTTCTTCGATTTCACAAGTTTTCTATCTCTAAATGTTGCTTTCAAAACCTTAATGCCAAAGAAAAAGAAAAAAGACGACCACAATTGACTTTTTATAGGGTTCTTAGGTCAACCCACATTCATTTCGCAACCTTTTCTCTTGAGCTTTGTTTAAGCCTCCTGACTTCCTTTCATTTCTTTTCAACCCATGGTTAATCAAAATTATTGAATCGGGGTTATTATTTAACAATACTTTTCTATTTGATCAGTGGTTAAAAAATATTAAATCTAAGTAAACTACTTACTAACAAACATAAATACTTTGTGTAAATATAAGTACACAAGTTATTTTTTCAAAGTATTCACTTGATTAATCTTTTGAATACAAATGATACAACTGACATATAAACCAAACACCTTGACAAAACTTACATCTACTATACACGTACGAGAGTTATATACTACAAAATCTAAACAATAATAATAACTATGATATGTTTAGAATGTCGAGCAAAGATGGACAATCAGCGTATCAGAGTTGGCAGTTTCAATACTATGTTGTCCCCTAAAGGTAGAACACAACAGTCGTCGGCACAGACAGTCTTGTCTTGTGTAATAGTTAATCAGTAGCTCATGGAATTCAGTGCTAATCAGCAGCAGTCGATCAGCAGGTCATTGGTTAAGTGTTTATCGGCGGTGGTTTAGTATGTGCTGATAGGATGTTGATTAAGCAGTTGGCATCATTCGGCAGTTGAGGGCCAAGTGCTGAAACTTGAGTTTTCGGTAGCTTCATACTTTTCCTAGATAAACAAAAATCACGTTGTTACACTAGATGTGCACTTAATACCATATACTATCTATCTCCTTACTATTTTTGTTTTTTTTATTTTTCTAGTATAACTTTTAATATTTATATGTTCTTAAAACATGAACTATATATAGTTATAACGTGCTTATTTTTATCTATAATTCGGTTTAAATTTCATTGAGAATGAAGTAGTGTGTCATAATCTGCATGTCATCGAAAAACAAACGTGCAGGTTTTCAGTGTTGTCCAATGTTTTATTTTTTATGCCACACCCAAAATCTTGTCAAATAAAAGAAAAGAAAAGTAATAAGAAAAGAAAACAAAAGTATCTTGAAGAGAATGAAAAAGAGCAAAAGTGAAGGGGCTACGTTTAAAAAGTACAAAAGTCATATATTATAATATATAAAAGAGTATGGCCGCCCATAACCATTTCCATAATCTACTTTTCGACTGAAAAATAAGAAAGAAGAAGAAGCTTATTCTCTCGGATATTCAAGGGAAAAGAAGTTGTTTTTGCTCTTGGTAAGCACTCCTTTGTATAATTGGCTCTGTTATATCGGATGTTTGACCCAGAAACCAATTTTATGTGTTCTATGGCTTTGTTATTTATTTTGGTGTGTTTAGATGTTTTAACTCTTGGTACCTTCAAGTTTCGTGTAGTTTACTTGAAGACTGCTTTTAGGTGAGTTCTAGACCCCGACTTTATGTTTTAAAAGTTTTTGGGGCCGAAAATGCATATAAAAATGTTTACAACCATTATGTATATTAATCGTATGCATTTATGTATAAATTTACTGGTTTTGTGGTTGTATGCTTGTTTTAGATGTCTAAAATGATATATTTAAGTTGTGAGTAAGTCAGAATATAGATTGGGATTGAAAATAATGTAGAAACATGTTAAATGGTTAGCCATGCGCCCAAAAAGGGTCCATACGCCTGACATTTGACTTAGAAAACTTAAGTGCATCTCATGCGCTCAAATAGTATCCATGCACCTAGAATATTTGCCAAAATATCCATGCACCTAGAATATTTGCCAAAATATACTAAGTACCAACTCATGTGCCTAAACGGTACCTCATGTGCCTAAAATTTGTACCTAGACGCCTAAGTGTAGGGCATACGCCCAAATAGTGCCCATGCGCCCAGAGTTGCTCATGCGCCTAAGTGTTGATTTTCCTAAGCAGGGCTTATGCGCCTAGACTGTTTTAATTAGAAAACTTTTTGCTCATGCGCCTAAAATGTTCCATGTGCCTTATTTGTGGACTTAGGTTTTTCTAAGGGTTTTTAAGAGGTAGATGGGTGAGATAGGTTCTGTTATGATGTGATAGTATATGTATGTATGATGATGTGATGAAGGTTATGATGTGTATGTATGTATGATGAGTTATCTTCTAACGATTTTCAAAACGTATGTATTATGTTATGTACTACGTTATGACTTTACGTGGTATGATGTATGTATGAATGAATGTAAAGTATACGTAATGAAGTGAAAGATACAAAGATAAAAAGTTGAACGTAATGAACGAATGAATGGCTTACAAGCAATTTGAATGGAGGTGCACGACCATGTTATCTTTAGCTCAACTGTGTGGTTTAGCTAACCCGAAGGATGCACACAGGGTCATTGAGATTGACAGGACCTTGTGGCGTGCCCTAGGTACTCAGGTCACGCTTCGTGCACAATGTTAGGGGTCTATTATAGACTTCGGCCCAGTATCAGCTTCGTGCACAATATTCGGGCTATTGCACATTGATCTGGATGAAAGTGAAAGATAATGAAAAAAAATAAGAAATGAACGAATATGTATGATGATGAAAGATAATAATGAAAGGAAGAATAAGAAAGATAATGATGATGATAGTGAATCTTATCTGGATGTACGTACGATGTGTGCCCGCATACAAAAGTAATATATTTTATTCAAGAAGGATATTTTCGTATATAAATCGTACAAGGTATTTTAATACTTTAAAAACTAGAACTCGTTATGAAACATTGACTTTTATGCATTTTCACGGGGGAAGCTACTCGTTGGGGCTAAACCGGCATCCATTCATGTTTAATGATATTGTTGTTTTGTAATGCAATTAAAAGATCCTTTTTGTAACTTATGAAACTATGATGTATTACTTAACAACAATGACTATTAATGAAATGAATGGTTTTTTGTTAACTTAATTCCCGCTGTAACGTTTTATGAAATGTATTGTTTTATAATAATGTTATGATTGTCCAACTGCGATGTCTCTGGAAACGGGGCCTTACATTTTATAGTTTATTTCAGTTTTAGTCTTACAACTTATAAAATATGATATTTTATAAGATATGATATTTTATAAAATTGAAATTTGTATGTAATTATTTTCATTAGCATTCTTTTTCCTATTGCGACATGTTTATTTTTATCAATGCTCAGACGTAGATTTTAACGGCTTCATGTTTACATAAGGTTCCGAATATTATCAAGAATCTTGTCACAATACATGGATTTGCAACGTTTTGATTATATTATATAAAGTATCAAATGTTATTAGAATTTTTCTTATACAAAGTTATGTATTTTATCAAAATCTATTCCACACGAGGGCACGCGATGTTATTTTGACATTACTATGTTTCTTGGTTTTATGCCCCACCGCAATGTGTTGTTGTCATTTCTATATAAGTTTTGGAGTGTTATCAACAACATCCAGAATTTGTATTTCTTATAAAAAATTACATATGTTATCAACATCACCTTCACAGATGGGTTCCCGGTAACATTTCAACGCTAGTTTTTCTTACAATTTTACATATTTGCCGCAACGTAGGGTTTTAATACAGTTAAATTCAAATTCCAATGTCAACTTATTTAATAAAAAATAATAATTTAAGCACTCCCAACAACGCATAAGTTTAGACTTTCTTACGGTTGTACAAATTATCTCAAGATCCTAGCAAAATATGAAATTATTTGCAAGTTCTACGAAATTGGGGTGTAAAGAGAAAGAGTCCACGTAAATTGAAAATATTTATTAAGTTAAGCAACTTGACAAGAAAAATATATTTGAAGACTAGAAAACAAGTGACATTTTAATTTACTTAAATAGAAGAAGAAATTGCGAAATCTTTTATTGAATAAAAGTCTCACAATATTAAATAACATCACTGAGATGCAATGGAAGTCTCCGAAAGACGCCGTCCGAGATCGTAGTTTCTGGGGTTTGGCGGGTTACTACGAAGGTTTATCAAAGAATTTTCCAAAATTGCTTCTCCACTGACAAAGTTGACCGGAAGGATGTGAAATTTGTGTGGGGTCAAGCTCAAGAGAAGGCGTGAAGAACTGAAGACGAGATTGACCCAAGCTCCAGTATTGGCGTTTACCCGAGGGGAGTGAAGATTTGGTGGTTTTATTCTGATGCCTCCTACTCAGGGTTGGGGTGTGTATTAATGCAGAGAGGAAAGGTGATAGCCTATGCATCCCGACAGCTGAAAGTTCATGAGGTTAACTACCCCTCATGACTTGGAGCTAGCAGCTGTGGTTTTCGCGTTGAAGATTTGGCGGCACTATCTGTACGGGACGAAGTGCACCATCTTCACGGACCACAAAAGCTTGAATACTTCTTCGAGCAAAAAGATCTGAATATAAGGCAACGGCGATGGTTGGAGCTTATAAAGGACTATGATTGTGAGATCCATTACCATCGGGCAAAGCCAACGTGGTGGCGGATGCCCTTAGCCGAAAAGAGAGGCCCGAGCCAATTCGGGTGAAGGCGTACCAGCTAATCATGACTCCCGACGTAATGAAACAGGTCAAAGAGTTCCAAGATGAGGCTTTGAAAGACGAACATCTTAACTCTGAACGCATGAGAGGTCTGGTCGCAAAATTGGGTGAGAACGCAACGGGTGTTAGAACTCGGTTTGGGCGTATGTGGATTCTCGTTTGGGATCTGCGAATGGAAGATTTTGGATGAAGCTCATAAGTCTCGATACTCCATTCATCCAGTGCTACCAAAATGTACCAAGATATGAAGAAAGATTTCTGGTGGCCGGGTATGAAACGTGATGTGGTGGAGTATGTGAGTAAATGCCTCACGTGTTTGCAAGTAAAGGCAGAGCACCAGAAGCCGTACGGAAAGATTCAACTTTGGACATCCCGGAGTGGAAGTGGGAGCACATCACCATGGATTTTATCACAAAGTGCCACGTACCCCGAAAGGGTATGATACGATCTGGGTGATTGTGGATCGATTGACGAAGAGTGCTCACTTCTTACCGATGCGGGAGACATATTCGTCCGAGAAGTTGGCTGATCTTTTCATCAAGGAGATCGTGACTCGTCATGGTGTACCGGTGTCGATTGTGTCTGATCGCGACACCCGGTTTACATCCAAATTCTGGAAGAAATTCCACGATGCTATGGGGACGAGGTTGCATATTAGTACGGCTTATCATCACAAACTGATGGTCAATCAGAAAGGACCATTCAGACATTGGAGGACATGCTCCGAGCATGTGTTATTGACTTTGGTGGAAGTTAGGATGACCATCTACCGTTAGCTGAGTTCTCATACAACAACAGTTATCATGCCAGTATCGGCATGCCACCCTATGAGATGCTATACGGTAGGCGATGCAGGACACCCGTCGGTTGGGGTGATATTGGTCAGAAAGAATTGGGAAGTGTCGAAGTGGTAGAGGCTATGACTGAGAAGCTCGAAAGAATTAAAACCTATATGAAGGCGGCCAAAGACCGACAGAAGTCGTATGCGACAAACGACGCAGGCCGATTGAGTTCCAGGTGGGAGATCGTGTTATGTTGAAGGTCTCACCTTGGAAAGGGATCATTCGATTCCGGAAGCGAGGTAAGCTGAGTCCGCGATATATAGGCCCTTTCCGAATCGTTGCTCGAGTAGGAGAGGTGGCCTATAGGTTAGATTTGCCAGATGAACTAAGTGGAATCCACCCGACTTTCCACGTGTCTCACCTGAGGAAGTGTTTGGCGGACGAAGACATGGTCGTTCCACTGGATGATATCGAGGTAGACGAAAAGCTCAATTACGTAGAGCAACCAGTGGCGATCATAGATCGCAAAGAGAAGAGGTTGAGAAATAAAGTGGTTCCCTTGTGCGTGTACAGTGGCGGCACAGGAAGGGATCCGAGTCGACGTGGGAAACTGAAGAGGAAATGAGGCAGCATTACCCACGATTGTTCAAGGAATGACTAGTTTCGGGGACGAAACCTAAAATAAGGGGGGTGGACTTGTAACACCCGGAAGTTTGACTTTTGGTAGGCTATGTGATTTAGCCTCAGTCGCCTGTGATTTATGCGACTGGAGTCCAACGCATGGCTATTCGGCCGATTGAAGCTCAACCGCACGATTGTAGTTCAACCGCCCGAATGAAGTATGAGCCGCATGGAACATGTGCGATGGGGTCCAATCGCATGGTGTTGATGCGACTGAAGGTCCAGTCGCCCTGGACCAGATGCGAATGAGCTCGGGGTATAAAAGGGGAGCAGCTCCACTCTCCTCCCATTTCAGTCGGGGGAGAGAGCAGAGAGCGACCGGGAGAAGAGAAAGAAAGAAGGAAAGTGCTGCCCGATTGTCGAGAAGCAAGCTAAATCGAAGCTCATCAACTTCTACCTGATAATGTGAGTTCTAGAACCCCTCATTTACATGTTTTCTAACGATTTTGGGGCTGGAATCACATATAAACCCTATTTTTGAAATAGTGTAAGTTTGACCCATTTGGGTAAAATCATGAGTAATGTGTTTAGTAAGTAGTAGGGCTTGTATATGCTTGTATGATGTCCTAGTATGAATCCCTGAGACTAGGGAGGGTCGAATTGGGCTAAAAACGGGTTTAAGACGAGTTTGGGTGCGGGGGTTCGCGACTGCTGTTCATGAAGAACTCCAGTCACTGCCCAGTTAGGGTTATGCGACTGAAGGGCATTCGGCCGAATGAGTGTTAGTTGATGTCCAATCGCCCGACTGAGGCTCAGACGCCCGATTGAGCCTCAATCGCATGATAGGTGATGCGACTGAGGGTTTCGGTCGCATAAGTTCAATCGCAGAGTAGTTCAGTCGGACGGTAAGAGTTAGTCGCATATAGCCCAGTCGCATAGTGTCTAGTCGTACGGAAGGAGGTTCAATCGCACGTTTGAGTACCCATTCGCATGATAGCCCAATCGCATGGCCCAGTCGCATGGAGGACATGCGACTGGTATAAGTTCAGTCGCCCAAACAGGGTTGAGGTGAGTGAATGTAGAAGTGTATGTATGATGTACGTATGTTAGTATGATGTTGCCATGATAGATGATGAATGCTGATATGTAAGTATTTATGTCCTTATGTAAATATATGTTATCTTTTAATAACTTTACGTGAATGAATGAAAGAATGAAATGAATGTATTAAGAACGTAAGTGAAAGATAATGAAAGAAGGAACATGATGAATGAATGCATGCATTAATGAAAGAAAGTAAGTAAGGCTTGCAAGCAAAATGAAAGGAGGTGCACACCCCTGGCAGGTGTTAGCTCAACGGTGTGCGGGTTAGCTACCCCGAAGGATGCACATCGGGGTCAGTCTTTGTGATTGACCAGAAGTATGTATGGGATCCTTGCCGCTTACCTAGGTGACTGGATCAGCATTAGTGCACAACGTTCGTGATTGATCATCACAGGTCCAGCACCCGCATTTGTGCACAACGTTCGGGGTATAGCATATGGCATTGATCCAGAAGTAAAGTAAAAAGATAAGTGGTGCATGTACTTACTCCAGGTGACTGGATCAGCATTTGTGCACAACGTTCGTGGCTAACCACACAGGTCCAGCACCAGTAGTATGTATGATGAAAGTGGGGTATTGTACATGTCACCGAATGTAATGAACGTTCGAACGAAAGTAATGAAAGTATGAATGAATGTAATGAATGTTCGAACGTAAGTAATGAATGTATGAATGAAAGTAAAGTACGTACGAAAGTATGTAAAGTATGTATGTATGAAAGTAAACGAGAATGATGAAGTGTACACGAATGAAAGTAAGTAATGAATGATGAGATAATAACAATATTATCTACGTGTACGTATGATGTGTGAACACATGTATGGAAGAACAGTTAATGAGAGAAATGAAGTATGTTTTATTATAAAACTAGAACTCACTCAGCAACGCTGACTTTTTTTGTGTTTTCCAGTTGGCAGGTAGAGTTGCTGAGGATGGCACGAGGCGGCTACTCAGCTCTTTTGGGATGGCATCACTTTTTGATTATGCAGCCACATCATGTGTTGTGGGCCCGTAATGCGCGCAACACATCATGTTGCATGCAAGTGCAAGATTTCTTGATAATCCTGATAAACATGATTATTTAAGAAATCTTGTTTATGAAAGAAAATATATTTTGAACTTAATATCTTCTTAATGAAGAAGAATATATTTTTTTTATTTATTTTCTTTCGGTAGAGGTCGCTGTATGACCCTATGATTGCTGTGGAATATGCATCAGCAGCAATCATAGTATAGTTAAGCAATGTAAAGAAAAGCTTGTATTTGTAATCAAGACAATGATGTAAAAGCTTTTATGATGAAATGAATGCATGTTTTATTAATTCCGCTGCGTATTTTATGATCATGTATTAAATGTACGTCATACGTGCGATGAAGAACCAACCGTAAGGTGCCCGGTGAGCGGGGCCTTACAGTGAAGATGATGATGATGTGGATTAAGTGAGTCTAGTTTTATTTTATTGTTTTAATATTCTTATGGGTCAAAATGACTAAATTGTCCTCATGTGTAAGGCACATCGCCTGATTTAACGGACGAAAACGTCCGTTAGAGGAAAGGATGAAACGTGCAAACTTTTTTAAACGTAAAGGATATTTACTGTAATATCCTTAGTTTAATATCTTAGTATATACATAAAGGATGAAAAGAGTAATTTACTCTAAAAAGGTTAGAATGAGTTTGAGTCAGAATGTATTCGGGTCGGAATGGATTCAAGTAGCATAGGTCAATTTAAAAAAGTTAAATACAAGTAAATTAGTTGCATTTCAAACATTACACCAATTTAACAAAATCAACTAATAAATTGATGTAAACAACAAAATTTAGAAAGGGTTCGGTCCTTTTAATAAATTGACGGTGATGGTACGATGGTGATGAAGAGGCGGTAGATGGTGCGCGATGAAACCAAATGGAGGAGGTGGTGTGGGATTGATTGTGATGTGGTGGTGGTGTGGGGAGGTGGTGTGCGGCAAACCCAAACGGATGTGGGAGACTTTGATGTAAAGAGCGGTGGTGGTGCGGTGGTGGTACTCTGGTGGTGCAGTGGTGGTCGTGCAGTGTAGGATTGTACAAAAGTTCGCGGCTCGAAGTTTGATCGAGAAAAGCTCGAAAAAAGCTCAGCTCGAAAATAGCTTGTATCTAATCGAGCCGGCTCGGCTCGGCTCGAATCCTAAACGAGCCAATTCGAGCCAGGGTTAGCTCGGTTCGTGGCTCGGTTCGTTGGCTCTGCTCGTGACTCGGTGCCATCATATATAACATATATATATATATACATATACATATACATATACATATACATATACATATACATATATATATATGTATACACATAGATATATATATATATATACATATACATATATATACATATACATATATATATACATATATCTATATACTATATACATATACATATAATATACAATACATATATATATATATATGTATATATATATATATGTATATATATATATATATAGGTGGAAGTTCTACTAAAAAATAAATTTTGCCTAAGAAGGGTAAGAAATGATCTTAGCCTTCCATTTCTTAATCAATGTCTAAGATGATAATGTTATAAATAAAAAGATGGAAGGGTATTTTGGGTATGTAACCAATTTTGTTGGCTTTTTTGAGTTTCCCCCATTTTTTTAAACGTTTATAACTTTTCATGGTAGATTTTTTTTTTAAAAATTGCACCATAAAATCAAGCATTTTTTCTCTTTAAATTGAGTATAGTATTGCTATATTTTTTTAAAAAAAATAAATTAGGTGAAATTGTGCTGCATTTTAACGTTTTTGTGTTGTATTTTATAAAACAGCACAAGGTTGTGCTGTATTTCATAAAACAGCACAAGGTTGTGACGTATTTCATAAAACAGCACAAGGTTATGCTGTATTCATAAAACAGCACAAGGTTGTGCTGTATTTCATAAAACAGCACAAGGTTGTGCTGGATTTCATAAAACAGCACAACGTTATGCTGTATTTCATAAAACAGCACAAGGTTGTGCTGTATTTCATAAAACAACACAAGGTTGTGCTGGATTTCATAAACAGCACAACATTGTGCTGGATTTTATAAAACAGCACACAAGGTTATGCTGGATTTCATATAAAACAGCACAAGGTTGTGCTGGATTTCATAAAACAGCACAAGGTTGTGCTGGATTTCATAAAACAGCACAAGGTTGTGATGATTCATAAAACGCACAAGATTGTGCTTGATTTCATAAAACAGCACAAGGTGTGCTGGATTTCATAAAACAGCACAAGGTTGTGCTGGATTTCATAAAACAGCACAAATTGTTAATAGACCAAAATACCTTTAATCCTATTTTCTAGTTTTGCCGCATGTCACCACCTCATTTCTTCTTAGTCTTCTTAGGCAAAATATATTTTTTAGTGGAACCTCCCCCTATATATATATATATATATATATTATATATGTATATATATATGTATATGTATATATATATGTATATGTATATGTATATATGTATATGTATATGTATATGTGTATGTATATGTATATGTGTATGTATATGTATACGTATATGTATATGTATATGTATATGTATATGTATATGTATATGTATATGTATATGTATATGCATATGTATATGTATATGTATATGTATATGTATATGTATATGTATATGTATATGTATATGTATATGTATATGTATATGTATATGTATATGTATATGTATATGTATATGTATATGTATATGTATATGTATATGTATATGTATATGTATATGTGTGTATATATTGTATATGTATATATGTGTGTGTATATATATGTGTGTATGTATATATATGTTATATATATGTATATATATATATGTATATGTATATATATGTGTGTGTGTGTGTATATATATATATAGTATAATAATTATTATTATTACTACGATTATGATTATTATTTTTATATTAGTATTTTGAAAAGGTTTTCTAAACGAAAAATGTATTCTTTTTAGAAATATCAAGTATTTTATTAAAAAATATATAACTTAATAGTAAACTGTATATTTAAAATATGATATTTATTCCATAAATACAGAGTTACCAACAAATGTAAAAAAACCTAATATATATTTTTATGTTTTCATATAAATAAATTAATGTGAAAAAATAAAAATAAAAATTAATCGAGTCGGCTCGAACGAGCCACGAGCTTGCTCGAGCTTTTCACGAGCCGAACTCGAGCCGGAGTTTTTAGCTCGTTAAATTTTCGAGCCGAGCCAAGCTGACTCGATAAGGTTCGAGCTTGAGCTCGAGCCATCCTGGCTCGGCTCGTTTATAGCCCTACTATAGTGGTTGTGCGGTGGTGGTCTGGAGACTATAAGTGGTGCCTGGTGCAACGCGGTGGTGGTGGGGTGGTTTACTTGTGCTTATGATTTACAGAAGTGATTTAACCATTTAGGAATAAAAAACATAACCATCAAATGCCCATCTCGACCATTGTTTTTTTTTGAAAAAAAAAAGTCTTTAACCCATCTTGACCCCCTGTGTTTTTTATTTAGTCTATCAACCATCTTTGTTTTTAAAACACCCATTATGATCCAAAATCGCATGCTTAGACTGCTTTTATCACTTCTAGTAACAACTATCATTTATCAATAAGATATCAAAAGCAAATCATGAAATCAATTAACCTAATCCAAAACATCATAGTTAAACACATTAAAGAGCAAAGTTGTAAATCGATAGAAAAACACTACACTTATTGGTCCCGAATAACCCTAATTGTTAATAAACTACGGTTAAGAGGAACTGGAAGTTTTTTGCTGGCTACAGGCATTCTTGATGAATAAAGAACAAACATGACAATTCGGAGCGTTTGGTTGGAAAGAATGAAATGAAATGGAATGGAATTGAGAAACTAGTATAATTTCAAGTAAAATTATGTTTGAGTGGATAAGGAAATGTAAAACCCAAGGGAATGTTTCACCTCAAATTCCCTTGGTTGTGGGATTTCAAATTCCCCTCTAGGTAAAAGAATTTTGAAATCCCACAACCAAGGGAATTTGAGGTGAAACATTCCCTTGGGTTTACATTTCATTACCCACTCAAACATAATTATTTGAAAATTATACTAGTTTCTCAATTCCATTCCATTCCTTTCAAGCAAACGCTCCCTAAGTTTTGACAAGTGAAGTCTGCCACCCAAATAATATTACTGTCTAATTCAACTTTTTTAGACAGACATTGATGTTTAGATGATCATATTCGATGCATGTAATAGTAAAGTGAAAATCATTCAAATTCACAATTCTATGTTGTCAAAAGGGTATTAATGATAACAATATACCTCAAATATATAAAATAATAAAAAAAAGTTTGTGTCTGTCATATGTTATCTTTTATACATTCTCATATTATTTTTTCTCAAAATAATATTATAGTAATTTAAACACTCATATTTATTTCTCTCTTTAAAATTAATTTAATTAATTAGGTCCTCTCTCTCATCAAGATTTTTAAAATCAAAACATCTATTTTAAAATATCTTTTTTACGAAATTAAAAATCACATCTTTTTTATTAAAAATAGTAATAAGTTAAAATATCTATAAAAATATAAAATTTTCAAAAGCACTAAAACTTTTTGAAAAAAAATACTTTAAATTGGTCTTTTTTAAAAAACTAAAAAATGTGAAATTTCCTAGAAACAACTTATCAAAAAATAATAATAATAATTACAAACCAGATTTTTTAATAAACAAGAGTTTTATAAAAAAAATAAAAAAAATATAAGAGTTTTTAAAATGAATGTTTAAAAATAAAATTATATAGATAAAAGAGTAAAAAATTTAGTAATTGTATTATTTTTTGAACTATTAAATATATGTCAATTTAATCATATCTTATATTAATATATAGTATTATAACTCTTGATATTATTACTATTGAATATTTATTCAATCCTTATAATACACGAATTTTTAAACCTATCTACCTATCTATCGATATATAATAAATAATAACTAAGATGCCAAGTAACATAATTGTAAACCTCCTCATACTAAATACTAATAATATTATTCATACCCTTTTCAAATAATAGATGTATAATTTAATAAATTAAAAATCTGATTATTTTATTGAAACACACTTTTAAAAATTATCTTTTAATAAAATACAAAATATTCTAATACAACTAACTTATTATAAAGATTTCATTTTTCTTAAAACGGAATTTTTAAAAACCAAAAATGAAATTTGTAAAACAAAATTTTAAGAAAAAGATTATTATTTAGTTACTTAAAAATAACTATTATACATAATTTCAATCATACTTTATCTTCAAACATGGTTTTATAATTAATAAAATTTCATTGCTAATTATCTTACTTTTATTTATTTAACTTGTGGGAGCGTTAAACTAATTGGTGTTAAAACTAATTTGTAAATAGAACATTCATTTATGACCCTTGGGGACACTGGTTTTGAGACGGATCGGACCGGCCGGTCCGACGGTTCAACCGCGAATCGGTGGCTGGTCCGGTCCGGTCGAGGGTGATTCGTTTTTGGTCATTTGAACCGGGCGGTCCGAACCGAACCGGCGGTTTGACCGGCGAACCGGCCCGGTTCCGACCGGTTTTCTGATTTTTTTTTTATTTTAGTGGGTAAAAACGGGGTGTTAAACCATAAATTAGTACGTAGGATATACAAATATAGTTAAGTTTTATATATAACTATAAAATATATGTATAAATCATATATAAATTACTTATATTTAATTACATATAAATATAATTAAAATATAGTTAAATCCGGTCAATCCGGTCGACCGGTCCGACCACCAAACCAGTAAGGCGTCCGGTTCGACGTCCGATCCGGTTCTGAAAACATTGCTTGGGGACAAGCTTCAGCCAATCTTTAGGACCAGGAATTAAAAGAATTGTCAGATTGAGAAGTAATGCTGTTTCTTATCTCAATCCAATTCAATACGAGATTTTGCGCATCCTATTTATCAAGTCAATATCACATTTATAGCCATGACCTAGTCGCTTATCAACAATTTACTCGCGTATATATTACAACGATTAATGCATAATGTAAATACATCATCTGTGCGATCTTCAGTCATGTAACAATATTGTTCTAGTGCTAAATGGTCTACCATATAGACTTTGACAAAGGTAAATGGTGTCTTCAATCTATGACTCATTTTACTTAGAGGCCAACAAACTTCACATTGTTAAATATACCATCACCATTGATTCAGTCACTTAAAGCTAACAACTTTGTTTTCTTGATCTAAAAATAAACTAATTACAATTTAGAAGTGAACATCAGAATTGGCCTTATAACATCAGTAGTAGTGTAGTACTGTAGCAGTTGTCATTTGTTAATACACAGAATGCCATGATGAGTTTTAAACTTCCCATTGGCACCACCACTGGAATCTAACCCTAAACTATACACAGTAGAGGCACGAGAAACACAAACAACCAAACCACCACCCTCTTCATTTGTCTCTATGAAAACTAAACAAGACGTCAAATCAAAACTAAGCCCGTTGGGATTAACTCATACCGACAACTGGGTGGATAGATGATGGAAGTTTTGAACCATTGGGAGAGGAAGCCCATCACTATTAGGCCTGTGGTGCATCTGTTTCTGTACTGCCTTAATGGCAGCTACTCTAGCAGCGTTAGCTGCTCTATTGGCTGCTGCTACAGCTCGGTTGACCCTTTCATCAACTTTGGCTACATCATATGCTCTCTCTGCAGCTCTTCGTGCTTCCTGATTATGAACAAAAAGAAAGATTTTGTCATCAAATAATTATCACAAATTATACACCGTGTGTAATATATGACAGAAGAGAATACCTGAATTGCATTAAGAACTTTGGAATGATAAACAGCAACAGGGGATACAGGATGCATTGTAGTTTGTGAGCTAGGCACATCAAGAACCCCATTTTGCCAATGCCCAGATTGAGTCTCTCCAGTTCTGAAAGTGTACATACCAAGGCCTTGTCTTTTTCCTTCATGCCATGATCCTTCATATCTATGACCATTAGCAAAAGTATACACTCCGAAACCATGCATTTTGTCTGCAAAATATTCTCCAGCATATGTATCACCATTCCTACAAAATGAAACAATTAATTGATGAATTGATTTTATTTATCTGGTATACATAATATGCCTGTATGAAATAAGCAGAGTACATTAAAGAAAATGGTTCATTTTATTACACGGAAAACTGTCCCCATAACTATCATAGACCCTTTTTTATAAAATTCCACCATGTTGTGCTCAAGTGTACTGTTCAAAACTGTCCAACAAACAAGCTTATGTCCCTCAAAATAAAAATAAAATAAGAAAATTGGTTTAAAATTTTGTACCATGTCAACGTGATTATATGGAACAAAAAATGACTAAGAAACCAATTATGAGATGCATGACAAACTTAATAATGGACATGTTCAACCATATTCTACTTGCCTTGTAGCAAAAGATATTTCAACTATAAATAAACCTTCCAAAAACTACATATAATTCTAGCAACTAAGTTGACTATGTGTGTGTGTGTGTGTGTGCATGTGTATATGGTTTAAGCAAAACAGAGCATGGATTTAGTACTAACTCACCTAATTTGATTAGCAACTTAATCTAACATCTTAGAGTAGAAATACATGCACTTATGGTCAATACAGGTGAACAGTGACAGTCATAAACGGCATATGCAGCTAGCTATTCTTGAAAACTAGATACACCATATAAATAGAGACGAGGCATTGGATAAATAAGACTAAATAATGATAAACTCTGTATCAGTTGTTGGGTGTAGGCTTCGGGGGAATCAATTTGGAGCAGTTAGGCTCGGTCGGCCCAAGTTCTAAATAGGCCTAGTTTAATTAGATTATTAACTAAACGGATTAACCCTAGTTGTAGCCTATAACTATATCTCATTGTACATGTAATCTTTACCACTCAATAAAAAGAAAACCCTAGTTGCCCCAAGAGGAAGTACGTTGCACACAACGACCAAACCTCTATAAATCTCTTGTGTCTCTGCTATTGTTTATTGTTTTCTATTCGTGTGTTCGTGTTGTTTGATCCTAACATCAGCATGTACCCATCATCAAGTCTGCAATTATTTGGTCCTCTATCAGCATGTACCCATCATCAAGAATGTTCATAATGGATAATCCTACCAATGGCTAGAGTGGCACTTTACAACTCTGTTACTTTTAACAAGGAAAGTGACCCTAAGTCCTAACATATTGATAGCATACAAATTTGGGAATATATTGCATAATAGCACAGAGCAAATCATATATTCCAACTAATCACCATTCTTGAACGATCTACGAATGATTATACTTTAAGTAACAAGATGCAGTGTATATCATCAGATGATCTTCATATGTACCAATGAATGCATCAGCATAAAATACAGCTACTATGCATTATAATATAAAGACGGACGGATCACACAACAAAGCAACCAAATCCAACAATCAAGATGATGAATTGAAGTAAAAAATTACCTAAAATGGTAGTGACCAAGACCATGTTTAACACCCCATTTGAATTCCCTACATAACGGCTACCATCCTCGCAAGTATGAACTCCACACCCATGGCTCTGCCCATTTGACCATTCACCAGCGTAAACATCACCAGTATAAAATGAATACACACCAAACCCATGCCTCAAACCAAGCCGATACTGCCCTCTATACGACTACCCCTAGCCCATGTCTCCATCCATATCCATCATACTTCCCATCAACCCAATCACCCTCATATCTTCCACTCATGTAGTAGTAATACACCCCACAACAGAACACTTACCCTTATGAAACTCCCCTTCATACACATCCCCATTGTTGTATGCTTGCACCCAACACCCTGAGCTGGTCCTTTTATCCCCTTTTCGCCTAGATCCAATCGACCAAAACACAGGCAAATGTGGTCTTAATGAATGGGACGACGAATACAACTTAATTGGGAAAGATCTCGCAAGAAACAATCGAATCGATGGTAACCTTGGGAGAGCAAGATTCAGTGAAAACAACAGTGCAGTTGAGAATGCAAAAGCCGATAAGAAATCGAGTAAGAACGAGCGGCTAGGATGCGAAACCAAGAAGTAGAAAAACGGAAGCGAGAGCAACAGAATTAAACGGAGGGGGGTTCGCAGGCGGCGGAGGTGGCGGAGCCGGTGAAGAAGGTGAACAACGGCAGCTTTCGTGTTGCAAAACCGCTTGGAGTAATGGGCTTTTGATGAAAAAGGGTAGTTCTTCAAAGGGTTCGACAGAATACGTGATCTCGTGAAGGAATTCGAGGACGAATTTGCTGTCGCTTGTGAAAATAGAGGTCTTTTGTGAGGTGCTGATTTAGGGGTCGGTGCAGCAAACGGATCAAACTCAACATCATCAATCACAATCTGATGCTGATGACTAGAGTTAGGTTAGGGTTTGATGTTGTTACAACACCAGTATTACTGCTACTATCCTCCGGAGACGGCAATAACAGCAACGACGACGACGAAAACAGCGACGGCGATGAAGAAGACGGCGGAGAACGAAGAGTCGATTGAAAAACAGGGTATTTATGAGGGGGATTGATGGAAACTGAAGAAGAAATGATGGGATTAGGGTTGAAATCGGAAGAGACACCAGTGCTATCTTTTCCGATCTGGACTTCTGATTTCTTCTGATGCATTACATACGAGAAATCACCAACACCCAGCCCTCAGAACCACAATGAATCCGTATTTCCTCTATGAATTCGATGGAAATCGGTGCAAAATGTTGAAGAATAAACTGAACTTCAGGTGGGTATGAAGTAGGAAGAAAGATGGTTTCTTGGGGAAGAAGATTGCGGTAGAAATTGGGGTTTTGAGTGAAGAAATTGCAGGAGAATGATGGTGAAAAAGAGTAGAAGAGGGGAAGTGTGTTGTAATTGTAATAAGGGGTTGAATTATGAATGTATGGGGATGGAAATTTGGTTGTTTGTTATTGTGATGTTGCGGATTTATCAATTTGAAAATAGAGGCGACCGGCTAGCAACCAATCCACATATCATCTCTCTTCTTTTATCATTTACTTTTTTTTTTCTATTTTAATCGACTTACATAAACATGCTTTTAAATCTACGTTCATGTTCGTCGTGAAACTAGAAATTTCAAGTGATTCCTTACCATGTTATAATAATGTTAAGCTATAGGTTCTTCAGCAACTCCGAACTCGAAACACTTTTTAAAAGGCATATGAGTATCGCTATTTAATAATTCTTTTAGTTCAAGTGAGTCGTGTTGGGTCGGATCATAATTTAAAATACAAAATCTCTATTCTAAAATTCATAAATCATAAGTTGTAATTGAAGATTTAAAGTTTGTAAATTTTATATCATAGCCCATATGGCTAAATTTTGAATCAAATAATCATCTAAACATAAAAAATAGCTATATAAAACATTAAAACTCTAAAATACTTTATAATTTTACGTTAGTGCGACTGCCGGAAATGGTAATAGAGAAAACGGTAGCCAAAAGCGGCGGCATGGTGATCGCAATGAAAAATTTTAATTGGTTATATGTCAAATATTGTTTTTAAAACTTTATGCGACCTATGTCTAACTATTTTAGAGGGGAGCAGAATTTTTACTTATATATAACATTAGTTTTTTTTAGAGTGGGCAACTCCCCCAACCCCCACTTAGGTACGCCATTGCTCTTTGACTACAAAGATATGCATAGATTTTGAATTTTGTTCTCTAGCATCAAACTTATAAATTTGGTCTCAAGAGTTTGACACTTTATATCAGAATTTTGGTTTTTTCACCGACTAACATTACAAATGTATATTAAAATAAGATGGACTAAGTTATCATCTTCAATCTACCACTCCTTTTAGATTCTAAGGGTCCTTCTTCTCTTACATGCCTTGATCTTTTACACAAGCTTGATAAAATGGTTTGATTTTGACTCATGATGCTTGTGAGTCGACTCGGTTGTCGAGCTTTGATGAATTCAATGGCTAGCATCACCATGATCTATTATGTTGTTTCTAAGAATAGTTCTCTGATCGGCTTATTATAGTTTAAGTTGTTCTATGTTATGATGATGGATATATTAGCAATGTTGTTAGGACCGGATCGGACCGGCGGTCCGACCGGTCGGACCGCGATTCGGCCCCCTGTCCGGTCCGGTCCATAGTGGATCGTTTTGTGCAGTTGAACCGGCCGGTTCGAACCGAGTCGCCGGTTGGACCGGCGAACCGGGCCGGTTCCGACCGGATTTTGAATTTTTTTTTTTTTTTTTTTGATTTTAGTGGGTAAAAACGGGGTGTTAACATAAATTAGTACTTTGTATATACAAATATAGTTAAGTTTTATATATAACTATATAATATATGTATAAATCATATTTAAATACTTTATTTATATATTAAATATAATAAAAATATAGTTAAATCCGGTCCATCCGGTCCGACCGGTCCGACCGGTCCGACCACCAAACCAGTAAGCCGTCCGGTTCGACGTCCGATCCGGTTCTAAAAAACATTGCATATTAGTGTTACGAGGGTTCATATCTAGCAAAATTTATGTGGGTCAAATTTGTTTGGCTTTAAGTCGACTGCGCAATCTATACCTGTGCTTATGTTGGAGGACACTAAAAGAATGTGCATGAATAACCAGTTAGATTTGTGTTTTGATACTACATAGTTGTTTATGTTTCTAACTCTTTACAAATCAAGGATTCTAGTGAGTAGCGACATCAAATTTGAAGAAGAATGCCAATAAGATTGTTAAGAAGTAAAAGAGAAGCTAGACCAGAACATTGCCACTAATAACATGAAAACACTAAGGTGCTGTTTGTTTCTGAAGAGGTAAAACGTCTGCAGTCTGCAGACCACATCTGCAGACATCTGTAGGAGAAGAGGTGGACCAAACCTCTGCAGTCTGTATTAAGAAGACTGTTTGTTTAGTAACGTCTGCAGACTGCTGAAAAAACTAAAATTAATAAAAAGTTAAAAATAAACAGAAATTTAAATAACTGTCACAATAAACTGAAATTAAAATAAATTGTTAAAGAGTTTACATGCTGAATTAATATAAATTAAACCACAAACAACATTTTAAATCATTCATTCCATATTATTTCCGAATGACACATCATTAACTGCTCAGCAATTTCATCTCGTAACTGGTCATGTATTCCCGATCTGATGAAGTACCAAGTCCTTCAACTCATCTTCATCAGCATCAACGTTCGCATGTCTAGTGATCTCCCTTCAATGCTAGTAGACAAGCATGTAACTTTGCTTCTACTTCTAGTGATCTCCCTTCAATGCTAGTAGACATGCATGTGCCTCTTCCGCTTTGAATCAGCAGTGAATTTTATTTCTGCATATTCTGACCGCATTTTCACGCAAAGCCTTCTCAACTGAAGTAACAAATTAGAAACTATTACTATTGACATTAATGAGGTAATGTGAGTTATATAAAAAAAGATATAAGATTAGTCGATATGTTACTCCTGAACACACTGCTTCTAACTCCTAATGCTTTTTTAATTCTCTTCTCGTTTCTCCACCCTGACATTGCAATAAGATGAGCTGTTTGCTCCCGCTGAAGGAGCTCCTTGGTTTGCTAATGCTTGCTCAAACTGTTCATTTTTAGACATCCATTCTTTTTTTTCAATGAGGAGAAGCCCCATGTTGTAGGTTTCATAGAGCTGTACATCACCGAATAATCAGATGAACTTGATATTCAACTAGACTAGTACAAATAAAAGAAAAGAGAAGTAGCATACACTATTTGCTAAAAGATGCAACACTTTCCTCTTGGGTTTTTCAAAGAAATAGCATATCTACAAACAAATCATATATGTGAAGTTTAGAGTTGAAAAAAAAAGTCCAATATATCTAAAGTTAACTGCAGGGCTCTTATTAGAACAATATAGTATAGCATAAGTCACTAAGTCCCCAGTTTTTTAGCTGTTAAAGTAACAGGGTGAGGATCTAGAACAAGACTATTTTAGCACATTAAAACTCACTTTCACTAAACGTCACATTTCTAGCTTGAAGAATTTCTGAACAGCAGTGCAGAAAACTCGATACAACAAGAACACCCAGAGAGTTTTCTTGTTCAACTTAGTGGATGTGCATTTATGCAACTAAGCATGCACCTTACATTCACTAATGCAAGTAAAATACTGTTCAAATCCCATTTATAACTCAAAGTAGCACCACGATCAGTACTTCCTAATTCTCCATGTTTTCAAGCCCTCACTCTTCAACACTCATCTTAAACCCAAGAAGATTTCTGCACTGCTGTTCGAACAAGAGATTCGAACAAGAAGATTTGAACAAGAAGATTTGAAATCAAACAAATTCAAACAAGAAGATTTGAAACAAATTCAAACAAGAGATCAAGAAATCAACGGTGCATCAAGAATTTTACCTCAAGATTTGAGCAACGGGGAGAAGAGGGTCGAGCTACACAGGCCGAGCAGGGGTAGGGCGACGTAGGGGAGTGGCGACGGGCGACGGCGACGGGGGAGGCGACGGGCGACGGGACGGCGACGGGGGAGGCGACGGCGACGGGGGAGGCGATCGGGAGCAGCTCTGTGGGTTGTGGGTAAAAATGGGGTTAGGGTTGATATGTTAAGAAGAGGTGGGAAGAGGTTGGAAGACTTTGGTCACCTCTTTTTGGAGCAGAGGTCACGCGACCTTTTTCAGTGAAACGTCTCAGAAAAACAAACAATCTGCAGACCATAAACGTTGCCCGCCTCTTTTTGGCGCAGACAAAAGAGGTTCAGAAGCTTCTTCAAAAAAACAAACACACCCTAAGAGGGCATGTTTAGTTATTTAAATGCATGTAAACATTAATGATGATATTATTTATGAAGCGTTCGACTTTAAAATTAAAGACACGGACGTTTAAGGGGCTGTTTGGGATTGCTTTTTCTCAATTTTTTTGACTTTTTGAATGGGTGAAAAGACCAAAATATCCCTCCAAAAATCACCAGAAGTTAAAAATTTAACTTCTGGTGACTTTTGGAGGGGTATTTTGATCTTTTCACCCCTCCAAAAGTCAAAAGGAGTTAGAAAAAAGCAATCCCAAACAGCCACTAAGAACAAATTATACAATATAATTCTACTACTCGACCATTCATGTAATTTACTTTTGGTTTTCATTGTGTTTTTATTACAAAAATGCCATTGTCTTGTCAATTTGTCTCTTTTTATCAATACTATTTTCATGCTAAACGAATACATACTAATAATTAAAGTGTGGCTGCCGTAGTGTCACTTCAAGGAGTAAGTATGTGCGATCGTTTTTACCTTTAACTTTACAACTAATAAATATTTTAAAAGTTGCAATATAAAAATCATCAAACCAAAAAGGAACTTTACTTCCTAGAATCAAAGTTCAAATTAATTTGTTAAGTTTCCTTCACATTGACAATTTTTCTATATATATAACAGTTGGAAGAAAGAGTATTAGATTCATGAAAAAATAATAGTATTACATTAAAAGAAAATACAAGATACGAAGCACAATAAATCAAAGATAAATATAAGAAGAATTAATACTCATATCTTTCGATTGTAACCTTAACCTAATAACTTTCTTAATCAGTCGCGATTAAGTTCAATCCTAAATTCTCAATTCACCATCCACCCATATAGTCATTTTATCATTGTCTTTTTCTGCTCATGCATTATAGTATCATGTTATGATAGCCTTAATACTGATGTCATAACAATGACAACTCTAGCTCTAGTAATTAATCCCGATTTGAAATTAACAATATTAAATCTGCAATAGGTTGGAGGCCACAAACATCCACATAGGAGTTTTACCGCCTAAAATTGATGAACCCAAAAGCCTCTATCAAACCGCTGCCAATTTATCTCTCCACCCCTCAAATAAACTCGACTTGTTTCAAAAACATTTCGTGGCTATTAACCGCGAGCTTCTATCTCCTTGCCATCTCACATTCATATTAGTCCTTCTCTTTCCACGTTGGTATCCGTGGAGCTACAAACCACCCATTACGAGTACTCTTGTTCAACTAGGGTTGTTTAGCGACTGAGTCGAGCCAAATCATCTTATATTTGAGCTTGAATTAGATTTGTCTGCTTGGTTAATTTTAAAATCTCTGTTGAATTCAGCTGGAATAAAGCTCCAGCTAGTAAATGACTCGCACAAACCATCTTGTATAATTTTTGCATTTTGATTTTGTTCTTCTAGGCACATATGAATAAAATGTAAAATTTCTTGCACATGAATAGATAGTAAACAAAAAGTTATTTGGCTTTCTTCTTATTATTCTTTTTCCTATAAAAGTTAGTTTTGTTAACTGGGCAAAGCTCATTTCAGCTCAAAACTTATACATGCCAACACGGTTACAATGTTGTAGAAGTTGTTTTTGAGTAAGTTTTTCTTAAATTGATTTTGAACGAACTGTTTTCAGTTGTTTTTGAATGAGATTTTTCTAGTAATTTCGATCAATCTTTATCAAACTAATTTCGAACGAGTTTTTAACAACGAGCTATTTAAACAATTCTAATTTTTTGTACATCACGACAAAAATAAAACTACATTCGAACTCTTTATAAAATCGCCTAGTTATCAAAATCCAAGAAGGGACAACCCCTTTTTATGATGATTAATATATTACATATTGATTCAGTTTAATTGATATAAGATGTTGGGAACAACAGACGTTTTGTATGAATTTGATCAACAGAAATTTTAAGTTTTCTTTATGTTAATCTTCTATTATAAAACTAAATGGTTTAATCTATTAGTATATAATATTGATATCGTCTTACATTCGTATAAACAATTTTTGTCCAACGAGCTCTTAAATGTGTATTATATGTACTTAGTTATTTTAACTAATAGATTATGAATAAACATATAGTTAACATAACCATAAGACTGACTGCATATAAAAATAATATATTTTTGTTTTATTAATCAAACTAGTTAAATTCCTGCACGCGCGTTGCGCATGTGATAAACAAACCGTCAACCATGGCTCAAATAATTCGTAATAACCGTATATGCATCACAAACTAAACAGTTGGTTCAGAACCGAATTCCAGTTACAGCTACAAAACCGAGAAACAAATCAAAACGAACCTGATCCCCGGATTCTCGGATGAGGCAATTCATCGTCATCGACACGCGTCTACACCAAGACAAACCTAAACGACTAAGAAACAGCTTGAACAATGAAACCAGACATAAACCATAACATTGAGTGGTCTCAGATGTGTGTAAAATCATCGTCATCGACCATAATCGTCGAATATACGGCCTCAGATCGTGTCTATCCGATCATCATTGACAAAAGATTTCAGATCAAACAAACATCATCACTACGCCAAAGCAAACGTAAGCAAGCATGAAACAGCTATAACAATGAAATCAGACAAAATACAAACAGCAAGTGGGCTAAGATGTGTATACAAACATCATCATCGCCCAATGCAATCACCGACATATCTCATCTCAGATCTGAGACTCTCCGATCATCATAGACTTAATATTCCAGATAAAACAAATATCATCACCATCCATTCACCACATCAAACCTGGAACGCGACATCCACCCAGAAGGTCCAATGGGTCCATCGGAGGCGGCGGCAATCGAGGCAGGCCACCATCCAGACACTCGCCAGACCACGGTGGTGAGTGTCGGTTACACATGAAAACAAAGACACATCACCATCCACGCATTCGTTGGAGCGTGGTGTCGTTTGCTGGAAGTCGGTAGTGTTGGTCGGATATAAACCGCCAACATCACCACGATCCAGACGCCACCGTAGACGGTCATCGGACCATCACGACGTCATAATCGACGGATCTTAAAGATGACCGCCACACAGACGCCACCGAAAGCGGTCGTCGGGCCACAAGGTTGTCATCGGACCACCCGCGGCGTCATAATCAACGGATCTAAACACACACCAACATGCAACACAATCCATCGACTTTGGCGACACATGAAGACGGAAGTGTGGCGGCCGACACATATAGCCACCAGAACCGATTCCATACCTCTTACAGTAGCGGAAAAGACGGAAGTGTGGCGGCCGTTAACGGCGACGTTGCCCCTATCTCTCTTTAACGGAACCGAAGGGGATAAAGAGGACAAAATAACCGCCGGTAATAACGAAACCACCCATCACCGGAGGGGCAGGACCGCCGGTTACACAGGACACGACAACCAAGTCGGACAGCTCTACCTCCGCCGTATCCACGGAACCGGAGGGGATACAGAGGACAAAATAACCGCCGGTAATAACGGAACCGCCCATCACTGGAAGGGCAGGACCACCGGTTACACACGACACGACAACCAAGTCGGACGACCTCTACCTCTGTCGTCTCCATCACCAGGAACAACTACAAGCACTGATTTCTCTCTCTACTATATGTGCCCTATATAAAGATAAGATGAAGGATCAAAGTGTACAACACAATAAATCAAATGGCCAAAACCTAATTCCCTCACAAATTACTATTTATTTCCCTCTCTTATTAATATATAGGGTAATTGTAACATGATTGATCTATGGCTTTTGTCATTTTCTTAACTATTTTACTCAAAATTCCCTTTGTTCTTCACGATGATGAAGGGTCCTAAATCCGAACTACATTATTAATCTTGTTTTCAGTTCTCTGTCTCATAAATATTGTAAATCATTTTTTGCCATGTTTATTACATTTTAAATATTGTATCTAATAAAATAAGTTTTATGTTACCACTTGTCATTTTCTTATTTTATCTTTTTATCACTTTTCCTTCTTTTAAACAACTCATATCATTTTTCCTCTAAAAATATATATATAGTAATTTAAACATTTAAACTAATTTCTTCGTCTTATTAAAAATCAATTTATTAATTGTTATATTTCTCTCTCTCTCATGCATCTAAATTTTTTAAAACCAAACTATCTTTTTAAAAATATTTATTAAGGAAATTAAAAAATCACATCTTTTTTATTAAATAGAAATAATAAAAAAATAAAATTTTATATAATATAAACATTTCTAAAACACAACCTTTTTGAAATAAAATATTTTAAAGTTGGTCATTTTCAAAAATAATTATAAAAAAGTGAAATTTTTAAAAAACTAATCTTATTAAAACAACCAGAATAATTATAAACTAAAGTTTTTAATAATCACGATTTTTATAAAAATATTTTTTATAAAAATATTAAACGAATGTTTGCAAATGAAGCTATTTAGACTAGAGAGTTAAAAAGTGGTATAATTGTATTATTGTTTGAACTAATACGTATAATTTTAATTATATATCATATATATTTAAATATTATACTGTAACTCTTCATGTTTATTACCAATTATATTTGTTTAATGAATAAGTTTCTAACATATCTATCTAACTATATATTGGTCTATCTATCCGTATATCTATCTATCTATAATAAAGAAAAAATAAGATGAGAAGTAACATAATTGTAAGGCTTATCTTACTAACTTTTTTATTTCTTTTATAATTAATAATAGTATTGAATACCAATAATTTATTCATGATATTTTTAAATTAAAAGATGTATAATTTAATAAATTTAAAACCTATTTTTTAATAAAAACACACTCATTAAAAACAAAAGTTTATAAAATCCAGAATACAATGAACTCTTTTTAAAAAACATTTTTCTTAAAACATAATATTTAAAAATCAAGTTTTTTATAAAACAAAAGTTTAAGAAAAATACTTTATTGTTTATCTACTTAAAATAACTATTTATACGTAATTATAATCATATTTTATCTTTAAATAATATTTTATAATTCATAAATTTTTATTACAAATTATTTAATATTTTATTTATTTAACCAGTGTGATATACGTGGTACTAACCTAGTCATATATATATTATATATATATATATATAATATATATATATATATATATATATATATATATCCAAGCATTTATATGTTTTAAACAATATTAAAACAATTTTTAATTAGACAAAATTATAGTAAAACAATTTTGAATGTCAATCATTTATCAGATTGATTACATTCATATAGATTGGGGTATGTCCTAAACCAAAACCATAAGCGGAATTTAGTTTAATGGTAGCTCGAAAAACTATAAACTGAACCACTATAGTTAATCTACTCCTACTTCATATAATTTTACATCATGGTTGAGTTTGAACCCATGACATTTATTTTAAAAAACAAAGTCTCTAGCAAGTTAGCTAGTCACATTGACCTCACCGGACATACTCCAAATTTATATGTTATCGTATATCCTCATGAGATGTTAAATTTATGCATCCTATAATGCATGATTTTGTAACTTATGTGGTGAGTTTTACTTTATACATGCCCAAATATAGTGTACTAGCTTTAATAAACCATTGTATTACACGGGTTGAAAAAATAAACTATTAAATAGAAAAAAAATTATTAGTTAAAAATGATATTTTAAGATAAAATATAATTGAAATCATATATACGTACGGACTATAAATAATAAAACAATGATATCAACTTTTTATTTTTTTTAATTTTCAATTTTTTCCCAAAAGAAAAAAATAATTTTGTTTTAAAGAAAACATTTTAAAAAATGTAAAATTTTAAACTTATTATAACTCCCAATTTATTTGTTTTTTGTATGTAAAAAATGTACTTACAAACATCAATTTTAAAATATTTTATATTTTAAAAAATTTTGTTGTTTTATAAGTAAATTTTATCTTTTAAAAATTTATTTACTTAGAAAAAATAATCAACAAAAATATATTTTCTTTAATTTATTATTCGTAATGAGATATTTAATAAGAAAGAGAAGCGGAAAATTTTTGATGATATAAAATGTAATAATAACACATGTCCACTTTAGTTACACTTTTATTATAGTAGAAAAATTTAAATCTCCAAATGAAAAACATTTACAATAAAGTTAAACAATATTTACCATAAATTTTTAAATGTTAGTTAACGGTAATTTATTTCAGTTTTTTAATATATTAAATACTTATCATACTGATAAACATCTTATTTGACCTTGAATATTCCTTTTAAATATATTATTTATTATATTACAATTTATTATGTCTTAATAATTTTTTTAGTTAGACTATATTGTACTTATAAATATTAAATATGGAAATAATTTAATACATTATTATTCTACTCAAAAGATAAACATATTATTTAAAATTTTAATTTTATTCTTTACCATACAACTTGAATGAAAAAAGAGTCTTATGATATATACATTATCTCGTATATTGAATCAGTTAAACACAACATCAACTCTATTTTATACATTTATTTTGGTTGTTTACATATATAGTTGTTAATGATTTGTAATCTACTTCACTAATGTTATTTATAAAATTTGAACCCATGACCTCTAGTGTAAATGTGAGACACTTTACCACTAACATCGTACAGTTGATATATAACAATTTCATTATATGTTACATTTGTTAATTAAACACTAGAATTGAACTCAGAAACAAATGTTAAATTTAACATCAAAGATAAACTTCTCATTATATCGTAACAATTTTTTTTGAAGGTTAACACGTTATCAAAACACGTAGCACTAAATAAATACCCTAATTTACGTTTAATATAACATATGGAACATAATGCAAAACTTTTTAAAAACATTACCAACAAATAAAGTATTTCTTAATCTACATGCATGGAAATAAAATAAAAAAACTTAAAAGGCACTTAATGTCAACATCTTAATCCCATTTGAATATCTATAGGTTGTATTATAGTGGCTGTTGGAAAGACTTCGAGAAAACTCAAACCCTAAAATGTAGAAATCATAAACGTGAACTTGCATTCTCACCATTTGCACCATATAGCTTTAACAAAATTCCTATAATAAACTTTCTATATTTGTCAACCAACCACTCCACCATGATCACCTTCGGTTGCAACATCATCACCTTGGTTTTTGTATTTGATTGTTATGTTATTACCACTTGTGATCAAAGTAACCATGCATGGTAATTCGAATGAAGAAGATCCGAATGGTACGACTTACTACGCTTCTAGCGTTTGTTTAAGATATAGAACATTGGGAGTATCACAAGGTCTCTAAGATATTATTCCAATGCAAACTTTCATACTAGCGGTATGTCGTATGCTAGGTGTATTTAAGATCGATGTCTCTCTTCAAGTGATAGGCAATTCAAGTATCATCTCAAACATAACGTTAACACCTATATAAGTTACGTTGCATGAGTTGTTATTAAAAGTAGCTACCCCAACTATAAAGGTTGTCAATACATGTCATAAGATGTAGAAGATACCAAGATATATCAATGAATGAGATAATCCAAATACATTTATAAAGAAGATATCCTCAATATGTATGTTTTTATTAAGGTTTTATAAATTAAGGTTCCATTAGACTAAGTTCATTTGGGTTAATTATGTTCTAAGGGTTCTGTTTCTTTATATATACTCGAGTAGTTTGCGCTTTTGAGATGCATAGAAATATAACAATATTCATAGTATGAATGCAAACAAAACCTAGTTTCTTTTCAAAAATTGTTGATTTCTAAAACTTTCTTTTACAAAATGGAAAGTCCAAACATTTACCTTCCTACTCTAATAAAAGAGTAAATGTAAGTGTCACTTGTAAGCACCACATTCGTTTTCTTTGAACTTTTCTCACTATTAAATAACTACATTAATTACTAATAAAATTATTTATTCATTTTACGTTATAATTATTTTTTAATAAATTAAGAAAAACAATTTTTATTAATGTTATTTCTATAAAAATAGTTTTTTATAAAAGATTTTTTTCTAAAAATCAAACTATTTTTACGTAATATTTTAAAATTAGTTTTTAAAGAATATTTTTCATAAAAAATAATAATTAAAATAGGAAGTCATAGTGTCACATCCCGGCGGAAACGTGAAATGCTTGGGTGTGACTCTTTGGCTCAAACACATTGATTACAGATAAATAATTATAACAGTAATTCAAAACATAACATCACATAATTATATATATATATATATATATATATATATATATATATATATAAGTCTTTAGGTTACATTTAAGTGTATACAAAACTTGTCTTGTTAAAGACTAATACATGTAACCTAAATACAAAATTTTAATAACTACTTCATAATCTTCGGTAGTAGTGGATGTGTGCATCCACCATTATGCTATGCTTAAATATGTTAACAATTATTTTCACACAAGTCTTTCCAATAACTTCACCCCAATCGTTGTATACATCAAACGAAAACATAACGTTATTAGTCATTCTGTACTCCTGAAAAAGCATACTTAAAACTGTCAACATAATGTTGGTGAGAAATATAGGTTTAATAACCAAACAAATCATATTGATACAACATAAATAAGATTATAATCAAACTTACTTATATGTTAAGTGATTTATAACTATCATAAATACAAATCACAAAAATCAGATAATATAGCATCACAACACTCATACTGTGGTGTAGGAAAAAATTTTCTAAGTAGCGCTACCTATATTATCAGATGGTTCCACATCCGAATTATGGTTGTAGCTTATGGCAAATGAAAGTAACTCAAAAATTCTTATTTATTAGCATCAATCACAAAACATTATGTTTTTCTCTCAAAAATCATAAATATAAAACAGGGCTATGAATCTCACCTTATTTCCAGCGAAATCCTATAAAATAGTTATATGTTAGAAATATATCTTATTTCTTTAAAATTTTCAGCACTTCAATTAAAAATTCTAAAACAATAGTTTTTGCTAATCATATATCTCCAAAATTTATTATAAACAACATCTAAAAATATAGATTAAAATATAAAAATTACAACTAATAACTAATTACAGATAATTTTCTAGAATTTATACAAAATTCACTTAAAATAGAAGAAATATATAATGTTTTTATATAATCACTAAAATTTAACAGAATGATTATCCTGAAACCTTAATTATTCCATAAAATTCCTAGTTTTTAACTCTCAATAAAAACTTTACTACAATTTTTCCAAATTTCACAAAATTCAGAAAAACTAGTTAACTATCTCAAAAATTTACGAAATTTAAACATAGTATTATATCATGAATATGATAATTTATTTGATTTTTTCATAATTTAAGTCACTGTTTTGTTATTTATTTCCATTTTTCTATTACAGATCATCTAAAAATGTAAATTTCAGTCATATAAAAGAATTTAATCATGAAATTTATTCTAAAATTTTTATAAAATACAAAGGTCATTATATAATTTTTTCAGATTTTTTACCAGGTTCGGATCTTCCATATAATATTTATCTTACTTTTCCTTAATTTAATTATATTAGTTAATTTACTCAACATTATTACACCAAAATTCACAGATTACTATTATTAATATTTTTAAAAAATGTTTCTAATTTTATTCCCATAATCATAGTTATTTAAGTATTTAAATCATTTGTTATAATATTTCAAAAATAATCTTCATCTTTATTTCAAAATCTTGATTATCATAAGTCTCTTTATATTTTTAGTTTTAGAACTCTTTGTTACTATTTTTGATAAGAAATCAAATGTTAAAGATGCTTTGGGAATAGTTTTTGATGTTTATATATATCAAACTAGTTACACATGTATGTATAACACACGTGTAACCCTTTTAAGCATTGTTTAACATAGTTTAAGAGGATTGAAACCTTGTTATTAGGTGAACGAAGAGCTGAAGATGATTAGAGATGTCTTTAGCTTCTTGGATTCCAAGGCTTAAGGACAGAGTTCTTGATGATACAACCTTGGTATGTTTGTTCTTAAAGCTTGATCATAGACTAACAAAGTGATGATGTTGGTTGAGTAATGAGGACAAGAAGATGATGATGGTTATGATAAGAATCAAGAGAAGAGAGAGTGGTGTTGTATGGTGGTGGTCTCGGATGGTGATGGTTGTGGGTGTATAGCAGTGTTGTAAAAATCTTCCTAGGCAACCGATTAATCAGTGATTAATCGCTAGGTGGCCTAGGCCCTTGTAGATTAATGCTAGTCGAATCAATTAATCGGTAATTGGACCTAGGGAGGATTAATTGGACGTAGGCGGGGTTAATCAGACCTAGGCCGGATTAATCGGACCTAGGCGGGATTAATCGGTGCAAATAGGTAAAAATCAGTGTAATCGGCTACTACTTTCTGATTGGTCAAAGTCGGTCAACAGCTTGAATGTGGGTTTTAAAACCATAATCTTATGGTGCTTACCATTTAAACCACAGCCCTAGCTCGCTAGCCGACATCCCCACCTCCACTTCGAATCTTAAGACCAGGCCTCCTCCCAGCGATGAGCCCTCCAGCGACCAGCCTCCAACCGCGAACAGTTCCTCTCGCAGCAGCCCCAACCGCAAACAACTCCATAGTACTGATGGTTAATTTTTATATTTTGAAACTATTTGATCTTTGAAGTGTTTGAACTACTATGTTTTAATTTTATATTTTGAACCATGTGATATTTGAAGTACTTGATGGTTAATTTTATGTTAATTATTAATGTTTGAAGTGTAATAATCTTAAGTATATATATAATTTCTAAAAAATACATATAAAATTTCCAAATCGATTAATCCTGATTAATCCCGATTAATCCCTAGTCCCTACCTCACCGCCCGACTAGCGCCTAGCGATTTTTACAACATTGGTGTATAGAGACCGAGAGGAAGAAGATGGTGGTGGTGGTGTTGTTTGCGGTTAAGAACAAACCGAGAGAGAGAAGAGGAGATGTTCGGGTGATGGTTTGCTGTTGTAACTCAATGCAGCCGAGAACTAGTGGAGAAGAGGTCATCATTAGCTCTGACCTAGGCTTGATGAGTTGTTAGTTATAGGCTCATTAAGTGGCATGTTAAGGGGCTATGTGTCATAATTTAAGGTATGATTAGTGTGGGTTGTGGGTGAGTCATGTGCATTAGCCGATGGTGTGTTTCATCTCATCATTATCCTTACTTAGTTGTTGTTTTAGGTGATAGGTGGCATACTTATTGAAGGCTTAGTGTGAGGGTGTTGCTAGGTGGCGGTTTTGGAGTATGCTTGGTGGCTTAAGAGCCATCATTAGTTTGATGAGGTGTTAATGTATAGGTTGATATGTGTCTAAATGTTAGATGTGATAAGTGTCAAGCTTTGGATGATGGTGATGTTTAATCGGCTGAGGTTAAGGAGAGGTCATTAGTATTAGTTTTAGGTTTGGTATTAATTTAGGAGGTTAATGACACTCTTAGTTATTAGATTAGTGTTAATGTGGTGTTATTGTAACACCCGAATATTCCTAGTAGACAAGAACGTAAGAATAAACGCTAGTAAAAGGAGAAAATGTAAGTTAACCCACGTAGAAGGGTTAAAAGTGTCAAAATGATAAAATATCAAAAATTTGGTATAAAAGTGGGCATGGCCGCCCACTCTTGCCTGCACACTTTTCCCATTTTGTTCTAGAGAGAGAGAGAGAGCAGAAAACTCTCGAAAGTTGTAGAAGAAGAAGGAGGATTCAAAGTTTTTGGTAAGAATTCTTAGTTTTGTGATGTTATAAATAGTTCTAGTCTCGATCATATGCTTAAAGGTGTTATTGTATGTTCGGGTGGTGTATGTGTGTGGGTTTAGGTGTTAAACACGACTGAGAAAGCTCAAGAGAAGGGTTCAAACTTGAAAGCAGCTAAGGTGAGTTCTAGAACCCCCTTTTTATCATGTTTTGAACAACTTTGGGGCCAGAAATGCATGTGTGCATATTTTTATAAAAATGAGTTTCTACCCGCATGTGTGTGTGAATGTGTATGTAGGTAGGTGTATGTTTTGGGTGTAAACGATGTTATGGTTATGATTAATAATGTATTTTGTTGCTTAGAATGTAGGAACTAAGCTTAAAACATGTTAGATTTGGATTTGGGACTGAAAATAAGTTGATTAGTAAAAATTAGTTGCTCAAACGTCTAAACAGTAGTCCATGCATCCAACGGTTTAATTTTCTAAGTGTTCCCAACCGCCCAAAAGCCCAACCGCCTAAACAGTGCCCAACCGCCTAAGTGCCCATGCATCTAAGTTAGGCCCATGCGGCTAAATAGTGCCCAACCGTCTAGAATATTGCTCAGGATGACTGTGTTAGGCCTAAACGTCTGAATAGTGCCCATGCGCCTAAATAGGCCCATGCGTCTAAGTGAAAAGCGACTAAGTGTAAGTCCAGACGCCTGCATAGTGGCAAAACATCTGAACAGGGCAGAAACGCCCAAATAGTGCCCATGCACCTAGACACTTAGAATATTTTCTCAAATTTCAGGAAAAACAGAAAGTGTAGGATTTTGACCAAGTTTGACTTATGGACAATAATTACTCATTATAAGCATGACTATGGAATGTTTTAGGGTTATGAAATGAATGAATGATGTATGGTATGTATAATGTGTTATCTTTAATGATGATTAAACATATTTATATTATATTGTAAAATACACTATATATTATGTTATTACTTTACGTAGTATGAAACGAATGAAAGAACATAAAGAATAACTTAGTGAAAGGAAAGATAACAATGATGAAAAGTAAAACGTAATGAATGAAAGAATGGCTTGCAAGCAAAATGAAATGAGGTGCACGACCGTGTTGTCATTAGCTTAACTATGATGCGGGTTAGCTACCCCAAAGGATGTACATAGGGTCAGTCATTGAGATTGACAAGGCCTATTGGTATTGCCTAGGTGACTGGATCAGCTTCGTGCACAATGCTCGTGGTTTGATTACCACAGGTCCAACATCAGGTTCGTGCACAATGTTCGGGGTAGGACCAATTGGTTTGAATGAATGGGAGAGATGAATTGTCCTAGGTGACTGGATCAGCTTCGTGCACAATGTTCATGGTTTAATTACCACAGGTCCAGCATCAGCTTCGTGCACAATGTTCAGGGTATTGTTCATCAATCCATATGAATGTAAAAGAATGACGTAACGTACGAAAGAAAGAAAGAAAGAAAGAAAGAAAGAAAGAAGAAGAAAGAAAGAAAGAAAGTAAACAAGTACGAAAGTAAAAGGATGATAATAAGTACGTTATGAAAGAATGAGAACGAAAGTAAGAGAATGTTAACGAAAAGCATGAAATGAAAGCATGGTATGAATATGATCGTGAACAATGAATGTTAAAGAAAATTAAAAGTAATATTCTTTATCTGTCCGTATGATGCATGATCGCGTATGAAAGTAAAGAAAGGTTTTAACGAAAGTAAAATATTTCATTATAAAACTAGAACTCACACAGCAACGCTGACTTTTATGTGTTTTCTAGTTGGCAGGTAAAAGTTGCTGAGGATAGTACGAGGCAGCTACTTGGCATTTTTGGGATGGCATCCATTCGTTTAACCATGACATTTTTATGATGTAATGCAATTATAATATTTTGTAACTTTAACCGTATTGTATTACTTTGCAAAAGTTGTCATTAATATACATATATGAAATGGTTTTAATTAATTTCTGCTACGATGTTTTAATTAATTGTATGTTTTATGTGCGATGAATGACCAACTGTAAAGTGCCCGGGAACGGGGCCTTACAAGTTGGTATCAGAGCCAAAGTTTAAGTGAAACGTGTAAAATTTTTCAAAAGAAACCTAAACTTAAACTGAGAATGGGACAAAGGGAAGGGATGCCAGTCCAAGTAGCTATGTGCCATCAAGTTTTTTCTTTAATGTTAACCGGTATTATGTGCGCATGTTATTTGATCTGTTTGCCCTTAGTAGATTTGGATACAGATGTAGTCAGGATAGGAAATGCTTGGGGTGTGAAGAGTAAAGTAAGTGGCTAATCACAACTGGCCACTGTAATTAGAGACTTACTATACTTGACATAAACTGAGCTATTACCTTGAATGACCATGTTAGTGTTTAAATCTTATAGTGTGTTAGAGGATGGCTGGAGGTAGGTCTTCTAAGGCTTCACGAGGCGGAGCACGTAGTTCTTCTGATTTGGCTAACATCCTTCGATGACAAGCCGACCAAAGGAAGACGCACCGGGACGTGGTGCTGAACCACAGGCCATAAAGAAAGGCCCAGGGTTGAGAAGGTGACCCATGAGGAGCCTGGGACCCCTCATCCGGAGGGTAGTGATGAGAGTGCTAACCTGAGAGCCTCGGTGAAGGATGTCGTGGTGGAGGAGGTTCATCAGGTCATGTAGATGATCCTGCCGTCTGTAGTGACTAAAGTGATTAAGGCTGTTAGAGAAGGAGAGAGGATGGATAGGAACAGGACATCGGGAGGGAGAGAGCAACCCAAGACCGAGACGGTTATCCTTACTGATAAGGAAGAGAAGAAGAAGAGCCCGTGCCGAAGGCAGCGCGAGGATGTAATTATAGGGCATTCCAAAGCTGCAAGCCCCTACCTTTGATGGTAATGGCACTGCTGCTGCTGCTCACCGATGGATGAGGGAGATGGAGGCTGTCCTGGAAATCTGCGAGTGCCGGGAGGACCAGCAGGTAAAGTTTGCCACCCATTCGTTTGTGGACTCGGCTTTATACTGGTGGGACAACATTGTCCAAGCCGAGGGTCATAGAACGATTGGCAGGATGAGGTGGAGTGAATGAAGAAGCTGGTGATCGAGGAGTGCTGTCCTCATCGGGAGATGGACAAGGTGGAAAGGGAGTTCCTGCAGTTGGAGGCGCGAACCATGACACATTAACAATACACCACCAAGTTTAACGAAATGGCACAGCTGGTGCCGGATCAGGTGACGCCCCTGTCACAAAAGATTAAAAGATACATCCAGGGTTTGCCGGCGGATATCCATAAGCATATGATCGCCATCCGACCGAGTACGTTTAGTTCGGTGGTTGACTTGGCTGGGAGACTGTATGATGAAAGAGAGGTAGTGGTGGCTGAGGTGAGTAAGAAAGGTGGTGGCGACCGGAACTAGAACGGGAAGCGGTTCAGACAGGGTGGTGCCCCGGTAAACAACAAAAAGGCTAGGGTGGGGGATCGACGGGTGATTGTCGCAGGCTCAGGAGTGAAGAGATGCGGGAAGTATGGAAAGGAGCACGCTAGCGAGTGCAGGCTGGGGCTTAATGTCTGTTTCAAGTGCGGGAAGCCCGACCACATCTCTAGAGATTGCAAAGCAGCGAGGTGCTTCAACTGTGGTGAAGCAGGCCACATGAGTAGGGAGTGCAAGAAGCCGATGGCAGAGAGTTCCGGAGCGGGGAAGAAGACCGGGACTAAGGGGCAAAAGGCGAGCACCAGAGCGTTCACGATGACCAGAGAGGAGGCTAGGATGGACCCCGATGTTGTGTCAGGTACGTTTCTAGTAGATCAAACTCTTGCTTCTGTGTTATTTGATTCTAGTGCTAGTAGGAGTTTTATTTCTGCTATTTTCTGTGCTAAATTGCCTGTTAGTAGTACATGTATTGATGAGCCCTTTGACGTAGAAACTGCTATTGGTAAGTCCACTAGAGTTACTGATGTGATAGAGGACTGTGCCATAGAATTAGAAGGTCATAGGTTTGCTGCTAAGTTACATGTGATGCCCGTAGGTGGATCTGATGTAGTACTAGGGATGGATTGGTTAGCAACCTATAAGCGAACACCGTGGGCCGTAAGAAGATGATTAGACTGATAGCGCCTGACGGGAGTTCGCTGACGATATACGGTGATCGAATTATGACGATTCCGAAAGTGATTTCGATGGCGGTGGCGGGAAGGTGCATGAGGCATGGATGTTGTGCTTATTTGACCTACGTGAAGGATGTGGACACGTCAACACCACAATTGTCCGAAGTGCCGGTGGTGTGTGACTTGCCCGATGTGTTTCTAGAGGACTTATCAGGTGTGCCACCGGATAGTGAAATCAAATTTCAAATTGACTTGATACCGGTGCTCAGCCTGTAGCTAAGGCACCGTATCGGTTGGCTCCAACAGAGATGAAGGACTTGATAGAGCAACTGCAAGAGTTGCTCGATAAGGGGTTTATTAGACCGAGTATCTCTCCTTGGGGTGCTCCAGTCTTATTCGTGAAGAAGGACGGTAGTATGAGGATGTGTATTGACGATCGTGAATTGAACTAGTTGACGGTGAAGAATCGGTATCCATTATCGAGGATTGATGACTTGTTTGATCAGCTTCAGGGTGCCAGTTGGTTCTCAAGGATAGATCTTCGATCTGGCTACCATCAATTGAAGGTGAAGGAGCAAGACATTCCTAAAACAGCTTTTCGCATGCGATATGGGCACTACGAGTTTCTGGTTATGTCATTTGGTTTAACCAACACGCCAGCTGCTTTTATGGACTTGATGAATCGAGTGTGCCGGCCGATGATAGATAAATCAGTGATTGTATTTATCGATGATATCCTGATTTATTCAAGGAACGAAGAAGAGCATGTCGGTCACATTCGGGAAGTGTTGGAAACATTAAGAAGGGAGAAGTTGTATGCTAAGTTCTCCAAGTGTGCGTTTTGGTTGTGCGAAGTTCCGTTCTTGGGTCATGTGGTAAATCCCGAGGGGATTATGGTAGACCCGGCAAAGGTTGAGGCCGTGATGCAATGGTGTGACAACTCATCCAAAACTCACTCGATTTCGATTTCTGTGTGCCAATGCAGTAGATCAGTGATGGAACACGCTCACCATGTAACGCAATTTTCGGGACGAAAATTCTTTCAACATGGGGATAATGTGACATCCGGTAATTTTCCGTTACCAAACTCCGTTAGTTTCGTTAAGTTTTGCATACTCGTGTCGTAAGCACACACTAGTTGTCATTTGACGTTGGTGACTTAAAAATAATTAATAATGTTAACTTAATAATAATCTAGTTGAAAAGATGATTATTATGTTATGTTTATGTTTTTACGCGATTTAAAGACTATTGAGAATTTTATCGCGTAACGCGGAAACGCGCGTGTAAATTCGTATGTTGCGTGTTTTATAAAGATAAAAATATATAATGGTTATTACTAGTTTATATATTTGTTAGATGGTTAAAAATGCTTTTAAAATAAGTTAAAAGCTGATTTTTATTATAAGATACAAGTTAAAAGGGTTAAAGATGTAATTGTGATTAATTAATATAACAAAAAAATAAACCCTAGCCCCCATTCCCACCCCAAATCACGACAGCAGCATCCCAGCCCCCTCCCCTTGCGAAATTCGACCAGGAACAAGCAAAAGAACATTGCTTTGGATCGATTTCAAGTGTTGGAAGACATTAGAAGCATCAAACCTTGTTGCCTTGCACGAATTGAAGGTTGGTTTCATGTTTTTTCATGATTTCTCATTGGGGCCGAACCCCATACTCGAAATTGGTGTTCTTAGGGGCTGAAATCTTGATGTTTATTGATATTAGTATGTTTGTTGGATTGATTACATGTTGTTTAACGTTGATTATGCATGAATTACATGTTTTTAGTGGATTGATCATGAACTTTGAGGGTTATGAACCCTAATTCAAAATTGATGATTATAACATGGACTTGATGATTGTTTGATGTTGTTGGGTTGTTAATTAGGTTGTATGAATGCTAGAAAACATGGATTTTACAAGAAATTGGTGAATTGAAGGATTTGTTCATAGGTTACTAATAATAGTAACTTTATTTTGTATGTAATGTTGAATTGCTAATGTGTTGATGTTATAGATGTGTTTAGGATGATAATTGGATGTTGGATTGTTGCTATGAACATTGGTAATTCAAGATTTCATGCTAGAACACATACATTACTAAAGATAGTAACTTTTTGAGTATGAAATTTATGAATCATGTTGGTTAGGTGTTGTAGATCATGTCTAGGTATGATATGAACTTGAGTAGGCATATAATAGTTGGAATAATGGTTGAATTGGATGTTAAACCACTTTTGGGTATTACTTTCCCAAAAGGGAAACTTTATTGTGCAAGAACTTTGGATATTGGTAATTTGACTTGTTCATGGTTTTAGGATCATGCTAGAATGATTGTTATGGATGTTTAAAGTGGTAGAATCTATTAATTAGGTAGCATGGAATGTTTATGTGGTTTTTGGGTGATTTATGCACTTGGATGGACATGTATGAGTTAGCATGTTGATTAGTAACTAGGACATCATGTTTGGGACTGGAATTGATCATGTTAATGCATGTTGCATGTATTAGGAATCTTGTATGCGTTGTGAATAGTATGAATGACTATTTGGTAAATTATCTGTTTTGACCCATATATGCTAAATCATGGCTATAGGTCATGTAAGTAGGTTATGCATGATCTAACCTGTTATATGATACACTAGTTGTGTTTTGAACACACTGAGCATGCTAGTTGCTAAGGATTTATACAACTTGTATGATATGGGCATAGCATGATGATTTAGGTAATGTATTGGGAATGTAGCATCAAATGTGAGTCATTGGAATGTTAAACATGTATGTTATATGCTTATGTATGTTTAAATGGTTTACAACGCATAATGTCACCAACGGGTCAAACGGGTCAACTAGGTCACATGTATGTTGTTTTTTTATAGAACCTTGAGTTCTTTGTTTGTAGAACACTTAAGGTTTCTCTTGGGATTTCTGTGTACATGTACTTATGTACTTGTGTGTTCTAGGTAACCTTTGAAGGTTGTCTTTCCACTCGTCCTTGTCAAGTTAAACCTTACTTGTCTAACACGCGTATCAGGTGAGTTCATGCCCCACTGTTTTATTAAATCTCTTTTGGGGGAGATAGCATACTGGTAAATTTTACAACGCTTTATATATTTAAGATGTGTATGATATTAATATAGTGCTCTTTATTATGATAAAGTCCTCACACTTTCGAATTGTTAATATTGGATAGCGGGGAAACTTGGGTAGTACTACTGGGTCTGACGAGCCCCACCTGTGTGACTCGAGGTCAACCGGGTGCAATTTGTCCTATGATTATTCGTCACGATATGGTGAAGTCGTGACGGGAGGCAAACATAACACAGTCAGCTTCAATGTCGAAATCACTATGTATTAATATCGTTTGTTAATGGACTGGCTAGCTATTACAATGCACATGCTTAATTATACGCTATTGATAAACTGTTATGTTTATACGCTACTGATAAACTGTTATGTTTATACACACTTGATAATCTGTTATGTTTATGCGCAAACTCTTGAACTCACCAACCATGTGTTGACTTTTTAGTATGCTATTCTCAGGTCATTAAGCTGGATTGCTGATAGGAGCACTTCACGAGTCAGCATGCATATTTTTTTTTGAGATTTATAACTACCCGTCTTTTACTTATGGTTTAAACTATTTGGTTGGCACTTGTTTTGCCATATGGTACTTTCATATGTTTTGGGATTGTTTTATTTACTTTACGCTTCCGCAGGTCTTTTAAAGTTTAAACTCTGGTTGATTTACATTAAACGTAGCATATAGAGTCGTTCCGAGTAACTATTGACTGTGATCCTGGTTTGTTCACACGCCTCGCGGTAAAACTCCGCACGTGGATTTTGAGGGTGTGACAAATGGAATTCCCCAAAGACGCCATCCGAGATTCGTAGCTTCTTGGGATTGGCGAGCTACTACATAAGATTATCCAAGACTTTTCCAAGATAGCCTCATCTTTGACTAAACTGACTCGCAAGGATGTAAAGTTCGTGTGGGGTCGAGAATAGGAGGATGCTTTCGAGGAGTTAAAGGCGAGATTAACACAAGCTCCTGTCTTGACATTATCCGAAGGTAGTGAAGACTTAGTGGTATATTCGGATACATCTTATTCTGGGCTAGTTTGCGTATTGATGCAATGTGGAAGGGTGATAGCCTACGGATCCCGACAACTGAAAACCCACAAAGTCAACTATCCCACACACGATCTAGAACTAGCCGTTGTGGTTTTCATGTTGAAGATTTGGAGGCACTACTTATACGGAACTGTTGGGTCATAATAAGGCTGGTGCAACCAAAACCACTTCACATAGTCAATTTTGGTGCTACATTCAAAGGCTTCCGAAGCTAAGTATGAGAACTTCTGAAGTCTGAAGAGTTCTTCCGAAGACAAGTGAAAGATCAACTTCCGAAGAAAAAGAAGCCTCCAAGCCTCCGAAGAAGCAGTCTGCCGAAGTATAAGTGGCTTTGGAAGAAGTTATTCTTCCGAAGCAATTTAACCTTCGGAAGACACTGCTATAACCAGTAGACATAAGTATGGTCTCTGACAATCCGCTGCAGACCTCTGATACAGCATGGCTTCTCCTTAAAAGGCCATGTTGTTGACCATATTTTATTCTACTGTTTACCTTTTTATGATAGTACATGTTACCAACTTTAGTTGGTGACAAAAGGTAAGTCAGGGACATGTCCTGACTACCAAATCTCAGGTAAAATGTCTGAGATACCTTAACCTATAGTCTTGTAGTATAGGCGTTTGGTTAGAGGTTTCCATCTGGTATCAAAGTATATCCGGCTGTAGGTAGTATTATATATATAGTTCTCATTGTAACTCATTAGAGAGAGATTGTGCTTGCAAGAGTCTGTAATCCTTTGACTTGAGAATCAATATATAAAAGTACCTTGAAAATTTACTTCCTGTGTTTATTATTATTTGTTACTTGTTATATTGTGATCAACTCTTGTTAGACTCTTTCTGAGTGTTGTTCTAGATTAGTTTGTGAGAAAAACAGATTGTTAAGTGACTAACACAGATCCTGCAATTGGTATCAGAGCTTCTTTGGCTCTTGATTGTGTGATCTAACCATCCAAATCAACTTGTTTTTCACTCCTCCCTACAACCCACTCACTCAAATGGCCGCTCTCACTAAAGCTGATATGGAAACTGATACCATGACCAAGTCCCCACTGATCACCCCTGAAGATTTTGACACATGGTGCATAAGAATGGAAGGCTTCATCAAGTGTCAAGACTCAAGGATGTGGGACTCCATTGTTAATGGTCCTTTCATACCAAGCACTACTTCTGCTACGGGTAGTCGCATTATTCCAAAAGATGTTGATGATTACTCAGAAGAAGATAGGAAAAGAATAGAGCTTGATCAAAGGGCTATGACCTCTCTTCAAACTGCTCTCCCAAACTCCATCTACAGAGGCTTCAAAAAGTGCAAGACAGCTAAAGACTTATGGGATGCATTGAAGCTTATGTATGAAGGATCCAAGGAAACTAAAGAGAACAAGAAGGATCTCTTAAAGCAGCAGTTTGAAAACTTCACTTTCAAGACTGGTGAGACCTTGACTCAACAATACTTCAGGTATGTTGAGATAGTGGATACTCTGGTGGATATTGGAGTATCTCTTGAGAATAGGGACATAGTAAGGAAGTTCATGTCTTCACTTCCTAAACTATGGACCCACTATTGTGTTGTGATCAAGAGAACATCTGACCTTAAAACTCTTACTCTCACAGAGTTGTATGGTATCCTCAGTGCATTCCAGATGGAGATGAACATGCAAAACTCCTCTGGTAACTCCAATAACCAACTGAGTTCAGCCCTTCATGTGGTTGAAAGGGAAAGCATATAACCACAACATCATTTGCTATGCTACCCTGACAACTCACAAAATGGACCCTTCATTACTCTACCTGAGACTCCAAAGTCTCAACAGGCTCAACACAACTCCTTTCAGGACAGTTGTGCCTTTGTCTCTTGAAGTGGACACTCTGGTGATTTTCAATATTGCTTTGATGATCTTGAGTGCTTCAGTCCAGATGATGTAGAGTATATGGACATTGTTCAACAGATGGGTCTTTTAACCTATAGAGCGAAGAAGTTCTTCAAGAGAACTGGAAGGCAATTCCCTCAAAACCCTGCCAACAACAAGTTTGGGTTTGACAAGACCAAAGCAAAGTGCTACAATTGCAACCAACTGGGTCACTTTGCAAGGGAATGCAAGGCTCCCAAAAACAACCCGAGAACCCCACAGGCCTCCACATATCCCTCAACCTCAAAGTTTGAAGAAAAGCCAACTGAAACAGCTGCAATAGCTCAAGATGTTGACTGGAGCTTCATGGTACAGGATGTGACTCCCGCTCAAGCACTCATGGCCGGAACAGATGATGATCAGGTATATGAACATCTTTGCACTCCAGCCTGTATTGCTAAGGTTAAACTTTATAAGGATTACAATATGGAAATCAGATCTGATGTTGAGTCTTTAAATATCTTAAAATCTGAGTTTAAAAGAGCTGAATCTGACTATCAAAAGAAAATTGAGGAGTTAGAGAAAACTGTGTCTCTTTTAAAACATGAACAAACCAACTACAAGACTCAAATTAAAGATCTGATATCCAAACTGTCTGAAGCTCAAGCCCGGATTGTCACTGCTGAGGCTCAGGCCAGGAAGCAAGCTATTGCTGAGCAAAACTTCCAAGCTATTCTTGCATCATCCTCCCATTCCAAATGTTTTATCAAAACAAAGGAGGGCTGGGAACCAATGAAATAGCTCTACCATACTCTTACGAGTCTATTAGACAACCTAGATGTGGTACTAAGGAGCAAGAGGTTCCAATTGCTGACCCTTCTTCACTAGAGTTGAAGGAGAATGCAACAATAGTGGCCACCACATGGGAGAAACGGGTAAATGCACCCACCTCCTCATGTGAAGATCAAATCCTAACCACCAAGGCAAGAAGAAGTAGAGCTAAAGCTGCTAGAAAGACTGCCAAGAAGATTGCTGAGTCTAAGCTAAAGATCAACCCAAAGCAAAAGGGTGTCTTTATCTCAGCTGGATTTCAAGTGTTAGGTACCTCTGATTCAGGAAAGGAGTGTAATACCAGCACTCCTGTCCCATCAAAGGATCAGAAGTTGAAAGGGAAAGTTGCTGATGAAGAAAAGAAGCCCAAGAAACAGCAACCCTTAAATTCCCAAAAGACTAACATTGTATGCATAATGTGTGGTCTGCACAACCATATGGCAAAAGATTGCTACTACAATCCAGCAAGCACACACTATGCAAATAATGTTAGAAAAGAAGGAGTCAGGGAAGTTTTCACATTTGGACCACTTCAAATGGCCCAAGTGATAAAAAAGGGAAAGTTGGTCTCGGAAGCCAAGTTGTTTTCGGAAGAAAGTACTTCTTCCGAAGGGAAAATGGCTTCGGAAGCGAAAGCTTCAAAGGTTCGGAAGAACAAGAAAGCTTCCCTGAAACCAACCCAGAAGAAGACTACTTCGGAAGAAAAGGTGGTGAAGACTTCTTCCGAAAAGAAAGAAGCTTCGGAAGAAGTCCATGCTGCAACAGCCTCAACAAGCTCATGATCAAAGATCCACCAAGGGATGGATTGGAAGATCAAAGAAGATGCTGCAGCCCAAACCTCTTCTTCAAAGACCTCTATTGAACCCCAATGCATATCTTTTGGTTCAATTATGTCATTATCTTTGGAAGAGCCCAAGACCAGCAAGGCTTGGGCTTCCAAACAAAACTAACAATCTCATCTTATGTGTAGGGACATCCATTTGACAAGAACAACAATGTCTGGATTGTAGATAGTGGATGCTCCAGGCACATGACAGGGAACAGATCTCTCCTTCAACAATTCCAGAACTATGATGGAGGGCCTGTCCAATTTGGAGGTGAGGCCGGAGGATATATTTCTAGTAGAGGAAGTATATCCAATGGTAGATTGAACATTGACAAAGTCACTTTGTCAAACAGCTTGAACACAATCTGTTAAGCGTTTCTCAATTATGTGATCAAAAGCACCAAATGCTTTTCACAGAACATGAGTGCATTATCCTCAAACTAGGGATGACAATTCCTCCGGAATTGGTGCTTCTTAGATCTCCCAGGAAAGGGGATATGTACAAGCTAGATATGAACAATGCTTTTCCTATGGGTGAAGTATCATGCTTTCTTTCCAAAGCTGATAGTGATGAGTCAACACTATGGCATACGCATGTGTCATGTGAATTTTAAGACAATAAATAAATTGGCTAAAAATAACTTGGTACATGGTTTGCTTAAAAAGGAACTTTTCTACAAAGATAACTGTGTTGCATGCCTGAAAGGGAAACAACACAGGTCATCTCATAAATCCAAATGTGTCAACTCCATCACTACTCCATTACATTTATTGCACATGGATCTTTTTGGTCCCACAAGTATAATGAGCATTGGAAGGAAATCATAATGCCTTGTGATTGTTGATAATTTTAAAATATTTACATGGGTATTCTTTTTAAGAGCTAAAGATGAAACTGCTGAAACATTAAAATCTTTTATTCTTAAAATAGAAAATCAAATGGATCACAAGGTTAAGATCATTAGAAGTGATCAAGGGACTGAGTTTAAGAAATTTGTTCTTGACTCATTCTGTGACTCAAAAGGGATTGCCAGACAATATAGTGCTCCCAGAACTCCTCAACAAAACGGTGTTGCTGAGAGGAGGAACAGGACACTTATTGAGGCTGCTCGAACCATGTTAGCTGATTCAAAACTACCTCTAACATTCTGGGCAGAGGCAGTTAGCACTGCATGCTATGTGCAGAACAGGGTTCTTATAGTTAAGTCCCATGGAAAAACCCCTTATGAGTTATGGAACAAGAGGCCACTGTTCATTGGCTTTCTAAGGTCCTTTGGCTGCAGGTGTACCATACTTAACACAAGAGACAACTTAGCAAAGTTTGCTGAGAAGTCAGATGATGCTATCTTTGTTGGATACTCTTCTAGCTCCAAAGCTTATAGAGTATACAACATTAAGAATCAACTATTTGAGGAGTCATCCAATATAGTTGTTAATGAGCACACTCCTTGTATTAGAGGGAATGGACCTGATTATATCTTTGACTTAGAATTGTTTCCAAACTATTCTAAACCATCTTATGAGAATGTTTCAGATGGAACAGGTGCTCAAGGTGATGCTGATGCTGATGCTAATCATTTATTTGAGCTACCCAGACCTCTTCCAAATTCTCCAAGAGCTGAAAGACAACAAGCTTCAACCATTCACAGATCTGATAGTGTAACTATCTCAAGGAATTGTGAAGCTTCAACAAGTGAATCACTTAATGAACCTCAAAGCTCTTCAGGTGATCCATTACAACACCAGGTTGAAAGAAGTAGTATTCTGAAGGAGCAGGCAGGTGTTAATACTACTTCATGGCCAACCATTGATGATGTTTCTCAGTCATTCAATCAGTCCTCATTAAATGACTTTGAAACAGCAGCTGGACAGAGTAATCCAGTTCCTGCTCAGAATATGTCCAACCTGGACCTATCTCTGCAACTGGAAGTGATTCCTCGTCTTAGGATTCACAACACTCATCCAACTGAGAACATCATAGGGAATGTCTCTGAAGGTGTGAGAACAGGAGGGCAAACTCATCACGGGAATGTCTGCTTGTACTCATGCTTCTTATCTCAGATGGAACCCAAGAAGGAGGAAGATGCTTTGAAAGATAGTAGTTGGGTTGAATCAATGCAAGAGGAGCTGCTTCAATTCAAAAGACAAAAGGTCTGGAATCTATGCCCACTACCATCTGGTCAAGTACCCATAGGCACTAAATGGTTTTTTAGAAACAAGAAAGAGGATAGAGGCTTGATTATCAAGAACAAGGCAAGATTAGTAGTTCAAGGATACACCCAAGAGGAAGGAATCGATTATACTGATGTCTTTGCACCTGTTGCAAGACTTGAGGCAGTTAGGATCTTCCTTGCTTATGTTGCATCCAAGAACTTCACTGTCTACCAACTTGATATCAAGTGTGCTTTTCTATATGGGGATATAGATAGGGAAATCTATGTATGCCAACCTCCAGGATTTGAAGACCCACAGCACCCCAACTATGTGTGCAAGTTGGACAAAGCTCTATATGGGCTACACCAAGCACCTAGGCTGTGGTATGAGACTTTGTCTCAGTTTCTCCTGAAGAATGGCTACACCAGAGGTACCATTGATAAGACTCTCTTCATCAAGAAGACTGGAGAAGACATTTTGCTCGTTCAAGTCTATGTTGATAACATCATATTTGGTTCTTCAAATGACCAAATATGTAAGGACTTTGAGAGCACTATGAAGCAAAAATTTGAGATGAGTTCCATGGGAAAAATGGACTTTTTCCTTGGAATTCAGGTGAAGAAATTGAAGGAAGGATTCTTCATCAATCAATCCAAGTATGTCAATGACATCTTAGAAAGATTTGAGATGAAGGACTGTAAACCAGCCAAGACACCCATACCCAGAAACCATAATCTTTGCCCCGACCTTTAGGGGGAGGATACTGATCAACATCAGTATAGAACAATTATTGGTTCTCTGATGTATCTCACTGCTAGTAGACCTGATATCATGTTTGCTACTTGCATTTGTGCAAGATATCAGGCCGCTCCAAAGGTGTCTCACCTAGCTGCTGCAAAGAGAATCCTCAGATACCTCAAAGGAACACCTAAACTAGGTCTCTGGTATCCAAGAAATAGTGATTTCAATCTCTATGGATACTCTGACAGTGATTATGGTGGCTGCAACATTGAAAAGAAATCAACATCAGGAGGATGTTAATTTCTTGGTGGAAGGATCATTTCATGGGAATGCAAGAAACAATCCTGTGTATCTACATCAACTGCTGAAGCTGAATACATTGCTGCTGCTAGCTGCTGTGCTCAGTTGTTGTGGATTCAGAACCAGATGTTAGACTATGGATTCAACTTCATGAGTACTCTTATCTATATTGACAACAACAGTGCTATCTCCATCACAGAAAATCCAGTGAAGCACTCCAAGACAAAGCACATTGATATCAGGTATCATTTCATTAGAGATATTCATGAGAAAAATCTAATAAAGTTAATCACAGTTGACATAAATGAACAATATGCTGATTTGTTCACAAAAGCCTTTGATGAACAATGATTTAAATATCTCATATCAGCTATTGGGATGATAAACACTGATTAAACTACCTCTTTTGAAAACTTTTTAATGTGTTAAGTCTTGTGTCAATACAATTTAAGCCCTGTTACAAAAGATCTCTTTGAAATATTCCAAGTGTAAATTTCTTCCGAAGAGGAATTAACTCTCGGAAGATATTCCTAAATATCTTCCAAAGCCAAATTCCTCCATGGAAATTTTCCTCTCGGAAGAGTTTTTAGTCTCGGAAGAAGCGATTGATTTCACATAAGATCTACTTTCGAAGCTTATAAAACTCTTCATTCGGAAAGCAGTTCTTACCTTCGGAAGCAATGCTTTGCTTCGGAAGAAAGGATTGCCTTCGGAAGACAAATTACCTTCAGAAATGTTTTACATTCGGAAGGAGAGATTTTACTATGTAACAGAAATCTTTTTGGGCCCCACTTTGTAAAAGGTAAAGATTTTGTTGATGATGACTGATTATTTAAATTTATCCCTTACCGCCACTGTCATTTCATAACCGCAAACCGCCACCCTACCTCCATTACCGCAATTCTTCCCATTTAAATAATCCAGACTGTTCAATTTCATCTTCTTTTACCGATTTACTACCCTAAACATTTCCTTCACTTCCAATTCTGAAATTCACCCAAGTTCAAACTTACCTTCTCTTACAATGGCGCTAAACCCTCAGCACAACCAGGTCGCATTACTTGACTCGTCAAGAGATGCTGACTTTACTGAAATCATCACCTTTCTTTCTGAATCAACCCACTTCACAGCCTTTACTGTTAACCCCACCGTTTACTCCAACCACATGACCGAATTTTGGAGAAATGGTCGAGCTGAAACCATAAATAGGGTTCGCGTCTTAAGGACTCGCATTTGTTAACAGGAGTTGATCATCACTGAACAACTCATTAGGGAGCATTTAGAGCTTCATGATGAAGAAGCTCCTACTGAGTTCCCAAAAGAAGACCTAGAAAGCACTTATATCCTCATGGGATATGGTGGAGATGTGAGCAGGTCAACCGTCTACAAATTCGACTTCTCATATCATTGGAAGTTTCTCCTGCACATCGTTCTTCACTGCTTATCTAACAAGTCTGGGGGATGGGATCAAATCCCATATGAACTAGGATGCTTAGTTCATGGGTTGGTGAAAGGCCTGCGCTTCAACTACTCCAAGTTTGTGTTTACCAATTGTAACACCCTCAATCTCATAACAATATAATATAATAAGGAGGGTGCTACTAGTTGGGTTATAATAATAATTCAGAGACTACAAACGCAGCGGAAATTTTTATATATTAAAAACTTTTTATATCATTAACAAGCACTACAACACTTCAACTGACATCTCAAACTTTGTCAAACTTCATATACATTTTTCCCAAAACCCAACATTTAGCCAGTATCATACACCATAACCGGAATTTAACTCGGTGGGGCGCCTCCATGAACACTTCTATTAATACCTGGCATGCATAAGAAAACAAACACAAAATCAGATAAACTAGTGAGTTCTAACATACTCCACATTTCAATAACAATAACCCATCAACTGTTACCACACCGAATGATTCACACACATATTCATCAGTCCATTTATTTATCCCAGTATTGATATGCATATCGAATACCCATAAGGTATTTATGGACATCTTTTTATCGATTTTAATTTGGTGGGTCAAACCTCCACCTCGCGCGTTGACGGGTCAAACCTTCATCTATAGTTTGGTGGGTCAAACCTCCACCTCACGCGTTGACGGGTCAAACCTCCGTCTATAGTTGGCGTTGACGGGTCAAACCTCCGTCTATAGTTGGTGGGTCAAACCTCCACCTCGCCATTCACCACAATTTACCACTTTCAACTCTTATTCACATTTTCTATTTATTTATATGCATGCCAGTGCTCGATTTTGTCAAACAACATTTATCAAACGACATTAAAACATAAAAAGGGCAATTAGAACTCACCTTAATGTTTTCAGCAAGTGTTTACCAATCCAAATACACTAGGGCAGCTAAAACTTCTCATTCTCAAAGCAAATCTAAAACAACAACCCTAACTTAGTCAAATCACCCTTAGCTGACCACTTCACATGACTAAGGCTATGCGACTGGATTCATTCGTACGACTGAACATGCGACTGAGCTTAGACGTACGAATGGACCATACGACAGAGGTGCGAATAAGCTATAACAGGGTTTGTGCGAATGACCTCCATTCGTGCGATTGGTTCATGCGACTGAACTTCAGTCGCATGTTTGAACAATGCGATTGACTCAGTCGTACGAATGGGTCATGCGACTGGGCTCATTCGCCTGAAACGGATCAACAGCTGTGTTCTTGACATATTTGATCCAAAAACTCAAGTTTTAACCATTTGGATTATACCATATTCACAACAGAACATATTAACTTTATTTACAACCGTTTCGGGTCCTTATTTCATCAAATTTTACAAAACTAGGATCCGAACCCTCACTTTTTAGCTTAACAGAAAGATTGAACAGAAACCCCGATTTAAAACATGTTTTTGGATCAATTTCAATCACATACACAGCTTAACATATTCAAGAATCGATCCGTACCAAGCGAAACTTACCGAAATGAAGCCGAAACCGTTGATTTGGCAAGGACAGGGGTGTTTGGGTTCGAGAGAAACAAGGGGATAGGGACACAGCAGATAGAAATCTGCTTTTAAACACCCTTAACCGCCCTACTTATCCTACATGCCTATTTTAGCCACCATACTCAGTTGCACGACTGGACCCATTCGCACGGCTCAATCGTACGACTGAGCCCATACGCCCGTCATTCGTGCGATTGGGCCTCATTCGTACGCATGTTATGCGACTGAACACTAATTCTAATTAAATAAATTAATATTGACCTTTTGGATGTTACAAGTCTACCCACCTTATTTAGGGTTTCGTCCTCGAAACCTGGCTAAAATAGCTGAGGGTAGTTCCGTCTCATCTTTTCTTCTGGTTCCCAGGTTGACTCAGATCCTTGGCGATGTGCCCACTGCACCCGGACTAAGCTAATGCTTTTATTTCTAAGTTTCTTCTCCTTATGATCTATAATGGCCACAGGTTGTTCAACATAATTGAGCTTCTCATCAATCTCAATATCATCTAATGGTACATATTGAGTTTCATTAGCTAAGCAGTTTCGTAACTGGGAGACGTGGAAGGTTGGATGAATAGTACTCAGTTCTTCTGGTAGATCTAATTTATATGCTACATACCCCACTTTCTCTATTATTCGGAAAGGTCCAATAAAACGTGGACTTAATTTGCCCCTTTTTCTAAATCGAATGATGCCTTTCCAAGGAGAAACTTTCAACAAAACGAAATCCCCAACTTTAAATTCTAATGGTTTTCTTCTACGATCTGCATACGATTTTTGCTTGCTTTTCGCCTCTCTAATACGATTTTTAACTACTTCAAACTTTGACATTGTTTCTTCAACTATTTGACTATTCCCTAATTCACGTTGCCCCATATCTCCCCAATAAAGTGGAGTTCTGCACTTTCTTCCATACAACATCTCAAACGGAGACATTTGAAGGGTAGCTTGATAACTGTTGTTGTATGCAAATTCAGCTAAAGGAAGATGACTATCCCAGCTACCTCCAAAATCTATACTACATGCCCGTAGCATATCCTCCAATGTCTGAATAGTTCTTTCACTTTGACCATCTGTCTGGGGATGATAGGCTGTACTAAAGTAAAGTCTAGTTCCTATGGCTTCGTGAAATTTTCTCCAATACCTGGAGGTAAATCAAGCATCTCTATCAGATGTGATACTTTTCGGAACTCCAAGCAATCTAACTATTTCTTTAGTAAAGATATCAGCTAACTTTTCCACCGAATAAGTTTCCCGTATTGGTAGAAATAAAGCACTTTTGGTTAGCTGATCTACCACTACCCAAATAGTATCATAACCTTTTGGTGTACGGGGCAACTTCATTATAAAATCCATAGTCAGATCGTCCCACTTCCAAACTGGAATGGCTAATGGCTGCAATAATCCATAAGGTTTCTGATGTTCAGCTTTCACTTGGGCGCAAGTCAAACATCTATTTACATACTGCATCATATTAAATTTCATCCCTGGCCACCAATAATCATGCTTTAAATCTTGATACATTTTAGTCATGCCTGGGTGAATGGAATACCTAGATTTGTGAGCTTCATCTAGTACCCTATCACGTAAAGCCAACGGAACCCACGTTCGACCAAACCTGATTTTAACACCATAATTATTTTCTTCTAAATATTTTTCTTGACCAACCATTCTTTCTCTCTTAATGTTTTCTTCTTTTAATGCTTCCAATTGGGCTTCTTTTAGCTGTTACATAAAATCAGGAGTATTTACAAGTTTATACGCCTTAACCTTAATCGGTTCATACTTCTCCTTTCTGCTCAATGCATCAGCAACCACATTTGTTTTCCCGGGGTGATACAAAATTTCACAATCATAATCTTTGATTAATTCCAACCATTGCCTTTGTCTCATATTCAAATCTTTTTGCTCAAAGAAGTACTTCAGGCTCTTATGATCAGTAAAGATGGTACACCTCACTCCATATAAGTAATGTCGCCATATCTTAAGAGCAAAAACTACAGCTGCTAATTCTAAATCGTGGGTTGGGTAATTAACTTCATGGGTCTTTAACTGTCTAGAAGCATAAGCAATAACTCTCCCACGTTGCATTAAAACACACCCCAATCCCTGATATGATGCATCAGAATATATTACTAAATCATCTACACCTTCTGGTATGGCCAATACTGGAGCTTGTGTTAATCGGTTTTTTAGTTCCTGAAAAGCAACTTCCTGTTCTTTATTCCATTCATACATAACGTCTTTTCGAGTTAATTTCGTCAATGGAGAAGCAATTTTAGCAAAATCCTGAATGAATCTCCTATAGTATTCTGCCAGTCCTAAGAAACTATGAATTTCTGAAGGACTTTTAGGAATCTCCCAATTCAACACGGCCTCAATCTTCGCAGGATCCGCCAATATTCCATCCGCATTTACCACATGGCCCAAAAATTGCACTTCCCTTAACCAAAATTCACACTTCGAGAAGTTTGCATACAGCTTATTCTTTCTTAAAGTTTCCAATACTTCTCGAATGTGACAAGCATGATCTCCTTCATTCTTAGAATAGATCAAAATATCATCTATAAACACAATCACTGATTTATCCAGCATCGGTTTACATACCCTGTTCATCAAATCCATGAATGTAGCAGGAGCATTCGTTAATCCAAATGACATCACTAAAAATTCATAATGTCCATATCACGTACGAAAAGCTGTCTTTGGTATGTCCTCTTCTTTCACCTTTAACTGATGATACCCGGATCTAAGATCTATCTTTAAGAACCAATTAGCACCTTGGAGTTGATCAAACAAATCATCTATACGGGGTAACGGATATTTGTTCTTGACAGTTAGTTTGTTTAGCTCTCTATAATCTATACACATCCTTAAACTGCCATCCTTCTTCTTTACAAACAAAACAGGAGCACCCCACGGCGAAGAGCTTGGTCGAATAAAACCCTTGTCTAATAATTCCTGTAATTGCTTCAGAAGTTCCTTCAGCTCAGCCGGTGCAAGTCTATAAGGGGTTTTAGCGACAGGTTTTGATTCAGGTACTAAGTCAATTCTAAACTCAATTTCTCTATCAGGAGGTATACCTGGTAGATCTTCAGGAAATACATCGGGGAAATCACAAACCACTGGAACATCTTCTAACTTCTTCGTCTTCTTAGCAGTATCAACTACATATGCCAAAAATGACTCGCAACCCCTACTCAATAATTTCTCCGCCTTAATCATAGATATGACTTTCACCACTCTCTCATGTTCATCACCAAAAGCCGTTACCAGATTACCATCTGGTGCTCGCAGCACAATCATCTTTCTTTTGCATATTATCTGAGCCTCAAATGTAGATAACCAGTCCATTCCCAATACTACATCAAAACCTCCTAATTTCATCATATGTAACCTAGCAGGAAATTTTACACCCTCTAGTTTGACAAAACAATCATCTATTACCTCACTAACAACTATAAATTTATTCGAGGCAGTTTCTACTGAAAAGGCAACATCTAGCTTTGATGGTTTAACTTTTATTAAGGCATGGAATTTTATTGATATAAAACTTCTATTAGCCCCTGAATCAAATAAAATTCTAGCTGGTATATCATTAACAAGAAACGTACCCGACACAACATCCGGTAATGCCTTAGCCTCCTCCGTGGTCATTGTAAATGCTCTCCCCGCAGTACCACTACTACCACTCGCACTGACTTTACTCGGTCCTCCCACTGCACGAATAGGGACCGGTCCAGGTCTAAACTTTGGACATTCAGATTTCATATGTCCCATCTCCCCGCATTCATAACACCGAAGTTCTGGACATCTGGAAACGAAATGTCCAGTCTTCCCGCATTTACGACATGCCGGGTGATTCAATCTACATTCTCCTCTATGAAACTTCCCACACCTATTACACCGAGGAGGGGGACCTACAAAGCCCCTAGCATTAAACTTTCTCTTCTGCGGCCCACTCTGTCCATACATAGGCCTAGAACTCAGTGAAGTTTCCTGACGACTAACGACTTCTTCTTTCACCACAGGTTTCTCGAACTCAGCGACTTCCTCATACATGTCCGCAGCCAAATTTACCGTGGCTTGGTATGTAGAAGGAGAATTAGACTTTACTAGCATTCTCACCTTAGGGGGTAATCCCTGAATATACCTAGTAATCCTCTTCGCCTCAGGAGTTACTAAATGAGGCACCAAACGAGCCATTTCTTCAAATCTAGAAGTATACTCTTTATGACTTAAACTGCCTGCCTGAAACTACAAAAACTTAATCTCAATTCTGTCCATCTCGCCTTTCGGACAGAACTTTTCTATCACCAATGCTTTAAAATTTTCCCACGTCATCTGGTTCACGGCGGCCTCACCCATGGCCTGTTCTACTGTATCCCACCAATACAACGCTTCTGCTTGAAAAGAATGCACTGCAAAGCCCACCTTCTGATCTTCCTTGCATCTACTAAGTTTAAACGCTGCTTTCATCTCTCGTAGCCACTTATAAGTTACTACTACATCTTTTTGGCCTTCAAACTTAGGTGGGTCACATTCCTTAAAATGCTTATATGACACTGGTTTCTCCACTACAGGCTCAATAATAACAGGTGGAGGAGTTGGTTGGGAAGATGATTCACCACCTTTCCTAAGGTCGCTCAACATTTCAGGTAAGGTAGTACGCAACACTCGGGCGACCTCATCACCTATAGCCGCCTTAAGTTCATCACCTGAGATCCTAGCTTCAGGTCTAGAATTTGTATTACTGGTTTCCTCCATCTACGATCAGAAATAAACCATAATCAAATAATGAGTGATACCAGGATGCTGCATATAATGTAAATTGCTCATAACATTCGCCAGGTGTTATCAATTATTTACTTATTCACACCATCCTGCCTCTTCTCATTATCCTTTCATAGTTTATTTCTAACCCTATCTAAACCACAAAATCATGCATACACATAATACTAATCTTCATCTTAAACAATTACTTTCATTCAACAATTGACTGAATTATCATTAATAATTAAGTACTCATCCACACAATACTTCACCCCACTTCCGGTTGTAGATACTGGCACTTCCTATATATTCAGTTAAAGTTTGAAACAATCAATTGTTCAAATCTCTTTAACTAAGGCTCTGATACCAACTTGTAACACCCTCAATCTCATAACAATATAATATAATAAGGAGGGTGCTACTAGTTGGGTTATAATAATAATTCAGAGACTACAAACACAGCGAAAATTTTTATATATTAAAAACTTTTTATATCATTAACAAGCACTACAACACTTCAACTGACATCTCAAACTTTGTAAACTTCATATACATTTTTCCCAAAACCCAACATTTAGCCAGTATCATACACCATAACCAGAATTTAACTCGGTGGGGCGCCTCCATGAACACTTCTATTAATACCTGGCATGCATAAGAAAACAAACACAAAATCAGATAAACTGGTGAGTTCTAACATACTCCACATTTCAATAACAATAACCCATCAACTGTTACCACACCGAATGATTCACACACACATTCATCAGTCCATTTATTTATCCCAGTATTGATATGCATATCGAATACCCACAAGGTATTTATGGACATCTTTTTATCGATTTTAATTTGGTGGGTCAAACCTCCACCTCGCGCGTTGACGGGTCAAACCTCCGCCTATAGTTTGGTGGGTCAAACCTCCACCTCGCGCATTGACGGGTCAAACCTCCGTCTATAGTTGGCGTTGACGGGTCAAACCTCTGTCTATAGTTGGTGGGTCAAACCTCCACCTCGCCATTCACCACAATTTACCACTTTCAACTCTTATTCACATTTTCTTTTTATTTATATGCATGCCAGTGCCCGATTTTGTCAAACAACATTTATCAAACGGCATTAACACATAAAAAGGGCAATTAGAACTCACCTTAATGTTTTCAGCAAGTGTTTACCAATCCAAATACACTAGGGCAACTAAAACTTCTCCTTCTCAAAGCAAATCTAAAACAACAACCCTAACTTAGTCAAATCACCCCTACCTGACCACTTCACACGACTAAGGGTATGCGACTGGATTCATTCGTACGACTGAACATGCGACTGAGCTTAGACGTACGAATGGACCATACGAAAGAGGTGCGAATGAGCTATAACAGGGTTTGTGCGAATGACCTCCATTCATGCGATTGGTTCATGCGACTGAACTTCAGTCGCACGTTTGAACAATGCAATTGACTCAGTCGTACGAATGGGTCATGCGACTGGGCTCATTCGCCTGAAACGGATCAGCAGCTGTGTTCTGGATATATTTGATCCAAAAACTCAAGTTTTAACCATTTGGATTATACCATATTCACAACAGAACATATATACTTCATTTACAACCGTTTCGGGTCCTTATTTCATCAAATTTCACAAAACTAGGATCCGAACCCTTACTTTTTAGCTTAACAGAAAGATTGAACAGAAACTCCGATTTAAAACATGTTTTTGGATCAATTTCAATCACATACACAGCTTAACATATTCAAGAATCGATCCGTACCAAGCGAAACTTACCGAAATGAAGCCGAAACCGTTGATTTGGCAAGGACAGGGGTGTTTGGGTTCGAGAGAAACAAGGGGATAGGGACACAGCAGATAGAAATCTTCTTTTGAACACCCTTAACCGCCCTACTTATCCTACATGCCTATTTTAGCCGCCATACTCAGTCGCACGACTGGACCCATTCGCACGGCTCAATCATACGACTGAGCCCATACGCCCGTCATTCGTGCGATTGGGCCTCATTCGTACGCATGTTATGCGACTGAACACTAATTCTAATTAAATAAATTAATATTGAGCTTTTGGATGTTACAAGTCTACCCACCTTATTTAGGGTTTCGTCCTCGAAACCTGGCTAAAACAACTGAGGGTAGTTCCGTCTCATCTCTTCTTCTGGTTCCCAGGTTGACTCAGATCCTTGGCGATGTGCCCACTGCACCCGGACTAAGCTAATGCTTTTATTTCGAAGTTTCTTCTCCTTACGATCTATAATGGCCACAGGTTGTTCAACATAATTGAGCTTCTCATCAATCTCAATATCATCTAATGGTACATATTGAGTTTCATTATCTAAGCATTTTCGTAACTGGGAGACGTGGAAGGTTGGATGAATAGTACTCAGTTCTTCTGGTAGATGTAATTTATATGCTACATACCCCACTTTCTCTCAAAAAGGTCCAATAAAACGTGGACTTAATTTGCCCCTTTTTCTAAATCGAATGATGCCTTTCCATGGAGAAACTTTCAACAAAACGAAATCCCTAACTTTAAATTCTAATGGTTTTCTTCTACGATCTGCATTCGATTTCTGCCTGCTTTTCGCCTCTCTAATACGATTTTTAACTACTTCAAACTTTGACATTGTTTCTTCAACTATTTGACTATTCCCTAATTCACGTTGCCCCATATCTCCCTAATAAAGTGGAGTTCTGCACTTTCTTCCATACAACATCTCAAATGGAGACATTTGAAGGGTAGCTTAATAACTGTTGTTGTATGCAAATTCAGCTAAAGGAAGATGACTATCCCAGCTACCTCCAAATTCTATACTACATGCCCGTAGCATATCCTCCAATGTCTGAATAGTTCTTTCACTTTGACCATCTGTCTGGGGATGATAGGCTGTACTAAAGTAAAGTCTAGTTCCCATGGCTTCGTGAAATTTTCTCCAATACCTGGAGGTAAATCTGGCATCTCTATCAGATGTGATACTTTTCGGAACTCCATGCAATCTAACTATTTCTTTAGTAAAGATATCAGCTAACTTTTCCACCGAATAAGTTTCCCATATTGGTAGAAATAAAGCACTTTTGGTTAGCTGATCTACCACTACCCAAATAGTATCATAACCTTTTGGTGTACGGGGCAACTTCGTTATAAAATCCATAGTCAGATCGTCCCACTTCCAAACTGGAATGGCTAATGGCTGCAATAATCCATAAGGTTTCTGATGTTCAGCTTTCACTTGGGCGCAAGTCAAACATCTATTTACATACTGCATCACATTAAATTTCATCCCTGGCCACCAATAATCATGCTTTAAATCTTGATACATTTTAGTCATGCCTGGGTGAATGGAATACCTAGATTTGTGAGTTTCATCTAGTACCCTATCACATAAAGCCAACGGAACCCACATTCGACCAAACCTGATTTTAACACCATAATTATTTTCTTCTAAATATTTTTCTTGACCAACCATTCTTTCTCTCTTAATGTTTTCTTCTTTTAATGCTTCCAATTGGGCTTCTTTCAGCAGTTGCATAAAATCAGGAGTAGTTACAAGTTTATACGCCTTAACCTTAATCGGTTCGTACTTCTCCTTTCTGCTCAATGCATCAGCAACCACATATGCTTTCCCGGGGTGATACAAAATTTCACAATCATAATCTTTGATTAATTCCAACCATCGCCTTTGTCTAATATTCAAATCTTTTTGCTCAAAGAAGTACTTCAGGCTCTTATGATCAGTAAAGATGGTACACCTCACTCCATATAAGTAATGTCGCCATATCTTAAGAGCAAAAACTACAGCTGCTAATTCTAAATCGTGGGTTGGGTAATTAACTTCATGGGTCTTTAACTGTCTAGAAGCATAAGCAATAACTCTCCCACGTTGCATTAAATCACACCCCAATCCCTGATATGATGCATCAGAATATATTACTAAATCATCTACACCTTCTGGTATGGCCAATACTGGAGCTTGTGTTAATCGGTTCTTCAGTTCCTGAAAAGCAACTTCCTGTTCTTTATCCCATTCATACTTAACATCTTTTCGAGTTAATTTCGTCAATGGAGAAGCAATTTTAGCAAAATCTTGAATGAATCTCCTATAGTATCCTGCCAGTCCTAAGAAACTATGAATTTCTGAAGGACTTTTAGGAATCTCCCAATTCATCACGGCCTCAATCTTCGCAGGATCCGCCAATATTCCATCCGCATTTACCACATGGCCCAAAAATTACACTTCCCTTAACCAAAATTCACACTTCGAGAAGTTTGCATTCAGCTTATTCTTTCTTAAAGTTTCCAATACTTCTCGAATGTGACAAGCATGATCTCCTTCATTCTTAGAATAGATCAAAATATCATTTATAAACACAATCACCGATTTATCTAGCATCTGTTTACATGCCCTTTTCATCAAATCCATGAATGCAGCAGGAGCATTCGTTAATCCAAATGACATCACTAAAAATTCATAATGTCCATATCGCGTACGAAAAGCTGTCTTTGGTATGTCCTCTTCTTTCACCTTTAACTGATGATACCCGGATCTAAGATCTATCTTTGAGAACCAATTAGCACCTTGGAGTTGATCAAACAAATCATCTATACGGGGTAACGGATATTTGTTCTTGACAGTTAGTTTGTTTAGCTCTCTATAATCTATACACATCCTTAAACTGCCATCCTTCTTCTTTACAAACAATACAGGAGCACCCCACGGCGAAGAGCTTGGTCGAATAAAACCCTTGTCTAATAATTCCTGTAATTGCTTCAGAAGTTCCTTCAGCTCAGCCGGTGCAAGTCTATAAGGGGTTTTAGCGACAGGTTTTGATTCAGGTACTCAGTCAATTCTAAACTCAATTTCTCTATCAGGAGGTATACCTGGTAGATCTTCAGGAAATACATCGGGGAAATCACAAACCACTGGAACATCTTCTAACTTCTTCGTCTTCTTAGCAGTATCAACTACATATGCCAAAAATGACTCGTAACCCCTACTTGGGAATCTTAGAAGGGAAACATTCTTTATGTATCCCCGATATATTCAACACATCATCAACTGCGAGTTGGAACAGAGCAAGCTTGTCTGTGCAGCTACTCTAACTGTTCCTTAAGTACAGCCTGCCATCTTCAAGACTTTGAAGAAGGTGTCCGTCAACTTCACTGGCAGGTATACTCCTTTACCTTCAGATATGATTGAGCGCATAGCTCCTGGTGACATCCCTGTTGACCCCACAGGTGATGAACCCACACCAGCAACCCTCACCACAAATGTCCCGTTACCTTCTCCACCCATCAAAATCACATATCAGAGACGCCCCAAACGAACCCTTGTTCAATCTACTCTGATTGAACAAGCTCCTCCTGTTCAATCCAAAAGGGATAGAGTGGAACAATGGGCTCCTACTCAGTCCGAGGTCACACCATCCTTCACCTTTGACCTCAATTTGGGTTTTGAGCCTCCTCAGTCTCAAACCCAAGAGCCCGACACCCAAGCCTTTAGCCCACAGGATAAGTATTTACACTCCCCTGTGCAGCCAACTAGGGACAGCCCCAAAAGAGGCTCAATGCCTGTAGATATTGATCTAGGTCCCGGGTCAGTAGGTTTAACCTCTCTATCCTTCACTGACCTATTACTCCGAACTGATGAAGAGATAACATCTCTCCATGGCCATGAAGTTGATCTTCAACACCCTCTTAAAGATCAACAGAGCCAAGAGAGATCTCTTATCTCTAGCCCTTATCAGAAGCCAACAACTGAGGTGAGTCCCACTGATGTGGAGGGGACTCATGTAGGCTCAGCTGCCACTACTCAGAGTCTCTCATTGAGCTCTCAGGACAGTGGTAACATTAATCAGACTGAGTCTACGGCAACTTTGCCCATTGATGTCTCTAAAAGAGATGACTTTGAGCAAAGGTATCTAGGGTGCCAAGAAGCCACATCTGGTGGTGAGACTGAACATACTATGTATGTTATCTCATCTCCCCGTGATTCTTCACTTGAAGATGAGGGAAGTATGCAACTCACAATTCAGTACTTGATCTCCAAGGTCTCTAACCTTGAATCTCAGGTTAGGATCTTAGAGAACAGGTCAGCCACTCAACAACTTGAGATTGACAATCTCAAGGCTAAACTAGCTGAGAAATAGACGGAGAGATCTGTTAGGCATGTACCTATCCAAGTCTCATTGACTTCTTCCTCTAGCTCATCTAGCTCTCAAGATGATGGTACCAAAAAGGAGGAGAATGTTCAAAGACAAACACCTGAGGAACCACCGATCCAGTCTTCAACTTCCCAAATCATCACCATGCCTGAGTCATCTCAATCTATTCTTAAGATTGACTCACACATGCTTCATGATCTCTACAGACTTTTCACAAAGTATGTATTGAGATCCTCTTTCGATCAGCCCAGCCCTGACACCACACTGATCTACTTTGGAGCTGAAAAGCTTTAAAGGCTGACTGCACCTTCTACCACTGTAGAAGAAGTTGGTCAACCTAAGGGCCACATGGAACCTGAGATTAACTTCGAAGGGGAAATGGGGACTGATGGTCCAACAACTGAAACAGTTGGGATAGAACCTGCATTTACTTCTTCTTCCGAAGCTGAAGTCAAAGCTTCGAAAGAATAGACTGAAACTTCCGAAGCTGAAGTTAAAGCTTCGGAAGAACAAGATAAGTCTTCCGAAGCTGAGATAGAAGCTGCGGAAGGACTGTTCCAAATGTCCGAGGAACTAATCATCACAGATGCAATCCATGAAATGGCATCTAAGGTGAATAGTAAGGACTTACTCAAACCTACTCCATCCCAAACACCAGCTGACCCTCTCTCTCAATCCGAACCCTCTATCCAATAACCACCACAGTCAAGTTCTGCAAAAGACAAAGGCAAAAGGAAAATGACTGCGGAAGAGCTTCAGGAAGAGGAAAGGATTGGGAAGTTAAAGAAGAAAGGTAGATTGCCTGCTGAGAAGCTGCTAGCTGCCAGTTCAAAGGCAGCTGCAGCCAATCAGGAGGAAATCAACAACAAGAGAAGGGTAGAACTCATTGATCAGCTAATCAACCTAGGAGCTGCAAATGAGGAAGTACTCCTGCTACCACTAGAGGAGTTGGTGACTTTAGAGAGGACAACCAGGCTAAAACAACAAGAAGAAGCTAGGTTGGCCTTAGAGAGGGAAGAGGAGGAATAGAGGAAAGCTGCCTTGCAGCTGAGAGAAGCTAGGATAAAATTCCTACTCTCTAGAGGATTCAACCTTCAAGATCTTTCTCCCCATGATAATGATACAATCCTCTGGCTCCACAACAAAAAGCAGGATCAAATAGAGAAAGAAAGGAAGAAGGCTGCAAGGGAAAATGGCAGAAAGAAGAGGAAGAAGGAAGAAGAAGCAAGGATCTCTGCTACCAAGAAGCTCAGTGACAAAGCCTGGATGAAAGACTATCTCTGGGCTCACGGCTTCTCTGGTAGGCAGGTGGGTCCTATGTCTGAAAAGACACTCCAACGGATTGTCAGTGAAATTAAAGCTGACAGGGAATGATCTTCACCCCAACCACTCAACCACAACCTACCACTTAACCACAACCTACCACTCAACCACAACCAACACCAGAAGAACCAATCCCATTTTCCTTTCCCATCAAAACCGAGCCCTTAGATGAATCCTTCACCCCTGAACCTACCACTCTACCCATACCTACTTCATCACCTCAACCACCTAAACTTCCCATTCTTAAACCCAAAACACAACCCAGAACCACTGAACCCAAACCTACCCAACAGATACCCATATCATCCCCTCAGCCTTCTCAACATCTCTCTCTTGAAGAGATTAAGGAGATCAAGACAAAGCTCAACAACTGCACAACTGTGAGCAGCATCTCCTGTGAGGGAGATCTTATCAACATCACCTATGTTGATGACTCTTCAAGCTCCCTCACCCTAGGTCAATTTCTTGAGTTGCCTAGAGGAACTTTAGGCCAGGCTGCAAGACTTCTGAGTCTCAACTTTGACTCTCTGAATGTTGAAGAGAAGAGACTTAGAAGAAAACTGACGACTCTACTGGATACAAGGAAAGAGGACAGGATTCCTAGTCAGTCTCCTGTGCCTAGGAAAAGTATAATCCAGTGGAGGTTCGATGAAACTTCTCATAACTTTGTTATGAAAAGGGAGAATGGTGACATCAACCAACTCAATGCCACTTCTCTATTGCATCTCAGCAGATTTGACATTGCTGAGCTTGCAGAGAAGCCATTCTCCAACCCCTCCAACTCAGAGACTGCTGCTCTTATCAGGAATCATATCAGCAGTCTTCATTTGGCTGAGCTAACTGCAAAAGCCAAAATTGAAGAACAGTTGAAGATGAGAAGACAGGAAGAAGAGGAAAGACCTACCACCAAGGGTACAACCTTTCTACAGATGGTGGAGGGTCCGGACTTGGAACCTATAGTCGGATGGGAATATGACTATAGTTCCCATCGACTAACTCTTCTCAGTGGGCCACAGCAAAGGGTACATATAATCCAAGGTAATAGACTGGATGTTCTGTCTACCAAGGATTTGTACAAACTTCTCAGCATCATAGGGAAAGACAAGCAAACAGATAGTTATCTATTTTCCCTGGTGCTGAAAGTTTTGAGAAGCAGAGGAAAGTGAAGTTTTGGTAGCATCAGCCTAGGGGGAGTTTGTTGGGTCATAATAAGGCTGGTGTAACCAAAACCACTTCACATAGTCAATTTTGGTGCTACATTCAAAGGCTTCCGAAGCTAAGTATGAGAACTTCCGAAGTCTGAAGAGTTCTTCCGAAGAGAAGTGGAAGATCAACTTCCGAAGACAAAGAAGCCTCCAAGCCTCGGAAGAAGCAGTCTTCCGAAGTATAAGTGGCTTCGAAGAAGTTATTCTTCCGAAGCAATTTAACCTTCGGAAGACACTGCTATAACCAGTAGACATAAGTATGGTCTCTGACAATCCGCTGCAGACCTCTGATACAGCATGGCTTCTTCTTAAAAGGCCATGTTATTGACCATACTTTATTCTACTGTTTACCTTTTTATGATAGTACATGTTACCAACTTTAGTTGGTGACAAAAGGTAAGTCAGGGACATGTCCTTCCCTGACTACCAAATCTTAGGTAAAATGTCTGAGATACCTTAACCTATTGTCTTATAGTATAGGCGTTTGGTTAGAGGTTTCCAGCTGGTATCAAAGATATCCGGCTGTAGGTAGTATTATATATATAGTTCTCATTGTAACTCATTAGAGTGAGATTGTGCTTGCAAGAGTTTGTAATCCTTTTAGTTGAGTATCAATATATAAAAGTACCTTGAAAATTTACTTTCTGTGTTCATTGTCATTTGTTACTTGTTATATTGTGATCAACTCTTGTTAGACTCTTTCTGAGTGATGTTCTAGGTGAGTTTGAGAGAAAAACCGATTGTTAAGTGACTAACACAGATCCTGCAGGAACGAAGTGCACCATCTTCACCGACCACAAAAGCTTGAAGTACTATTTCGAGTAGAAAGATTTGAACATGAGGCAAAGGCGATGGTTGGAGCTCATAAAGGATTACGATTGCGAGATCCATTACCATCCGGGCAAGGCCAACGTGGTGGCAGATGGCCTTAGCCGAAAGGAGAGACCCGAGCCGATTCAGGTGGAAGCTTATCAATTGATTTTGACCTCTAACGTGATGATGCAGGTTAAGGAGTTTCAAGACGAGGCTTTGAAAAAAGGTCGCCTTAACTCTGAAAGGATGAAAGGTGTAGTTGTAGAGTTGGGTGAGAACACTCTCGGTGTTAGGATCCGATTCGGACGAATGTAGATTCCTCAATATGGGGATCTACGTGGAAGGATCATGGATGAGGCTCATAAGACTCAATACTCCATTCATCCCGGTGCTACCAAGATGTACGATGATATGAAGAAGAATTATTGGTGGCCGGGTATGAAGCATGATGTGGTAGAGTATGTGAGTAAATGCCTTACTTGTTTGCAAGTGAAGGCGGAGCATCAGAAGCCATACGGGAAGATCCAACCTTTGGATATACCCGAGTGGAAGTGGGAGCATATCACCATGGACTTTATTACGAAGCTACCACGTACCCCAAAAGGGTATGATGCTATATGGGTGATAGTTGATCGCTTGACGAAGAGTGCTCATTTCCTACCGATCCGAGAGACGTATTCCTCTAAGAGACTCGCAGATCTATTTATTAAAGAGATCGTAGCTCGTCATGGCGTGCCGGTGTCTATTGTGTCTGATCGAGTCACTCGGTTTACATCCAAGTTTTGGAAGAAATTCCACGATGTGATGGGGACGAGGCTATACATCAGTACGGCTTATCGTCCTCAGACGAACGGTCAGTCTGAGAGGACGATCCAAACACTCGAAGACATGATTCGAGCGTGCGTGATCGATTTTGGAGGAAGTTGGGACGACCAAGCCGTTAGCAGAATTCTCGTACAACAACAGTTATCATGCCAGCATTGGCATGGCTATATGGTAGGAGATATAGGACACCCGATTGTTGGGGTGACGTTGGTCAGAAAGAATTGGGAAGTATTAAGATGATTAAAGCTACGACAGAAAAGCTCAAAAAGATCAAAGCCTTTATGAGGGCAGCCAAAGATAGGTAAAAGTTGTATGCCGATAAACGACGTAGACCGATTGAGTTCCAGGTGGGTGATAGGGTTATGTTAAAAGTCTCACCTTGGAAGGGTATAATTCGGTTTAGAAAGCGGGGCAAGTTGAGCTCGAGGTATATAGGACCCTTCCGTATCATTGCCCGAGTAGAAGAGGTGTCCTATAGGTTGGAACTACCAGATGAGTTAAGTGGGATTCACCCGACATTCCATGTATCTCATCTGTAGAAGTGTTTGGTAGACGAGGATATGGTTATACCACTAGAGGATATCGAGGCGGATGAACGGCTCAATTATGTGGAGCAACCAATGGCAATCATTGATCGTAAAGAGAAAAGGTTAAGGAATAAATTGGTTCCTCTTGTGCGTGTACAGTGGAAGCACAGGAAGGGATCTGAGTCTACGTGGGAGACTGAAGGAGTGATGAGGCAGCATTACCCCCATCTGTTTGAGGAATAACAGGTTTTGGGGACGAAACCTATATAAAGGGGGTGGACTTGTAACACCCGGATATTCCTAGCAGACAAGAACGTAAGAATAAACGCTAATAAAAGGAGAAAATGTAAGTTAACCTAAGTAGAAGGGTTAAAAGTGTCAAAATGACAAAATATCAAAAAGTTGGTATAAAAGTGGGCATGGCCGCCCACTCTTGCCTGCACACTTTTCCCATTTTATTCTAGAGAGAGAGAGAAGAAAACTCTCGGAAGTTATAGAAGAAGAAGGAGAATTCAAAGTTTTTGGTAAGAATTCTTGGTTTTGTGATGTTATACATAGTTCTAGTCTAGGTCATATGCTTAAAGGTGTTATTATATGTTCGGGTGGTGTATGTGTGTGGGTTTTAGGTGTTAAACACGACTGAGAAAGCTCAAGAGAAGGGTTCAAACTCAAAAGCAGCTAAGGTGAGTTCTAGAACCCCCTTTTTATCATGTTTTGAACAGCTTTAGGGCTGGAAATACATGTGTGCATGTTTTATAAAAATGAGTTTCTACCCGCATGTGTGTGTGAATGTGTATGTGGGTGGGTGTATGTTTTAGGTGTAAACGATGTTATGGTTATGATTAATAATGTATTTTGTTGCTTAGAATGTAGGAAATAAGCTTAGAACATGTTAGATTTGGATTTGGGATTTAAAATAAGTTGATTAGTAAAATTAGTTGCTCAAACGTCTAAACAGTAGTCCATGCGTCCAACGGTTTAATTTTCTATGTGTTCCTAACCGCCCAAAAGCCCAACCGCCTAAACAGTGCCCAACCACCTAAGTGCCCATGCGTCTAGGTCAGGCCCATGCAGCTGAATAGTGCCCAACCGTCTAGAATATTGCTCAGGATGACTGTGTTAGGCCCAAACATCTGAATAGTGCCCATGCGCCTAAATAGGCCCATGCGTCTAAGTGAAAAACGACTAAGTGTAAGTCCAGACCCATGCATAGTGGCAAAACGTCTGAACAGGGTAGAAACGTCCAAATAGTGCCCATGCGCCTAGACACTTAGAATATTTTCTGAAATTTCAGGAAAAAATAGAAAGTGTAGGATTTTGAGCAAGTTTGACTTATGGACAATAATTACACATTATAAGCATGACTATGGAATGTTTTAGGGTTATGAAATGAATAAATGATGTATGGTATGTATAACGTGTTATCTTTTAATGATGATTAAACGTATTTATATTATATTGTAAAATATGCTATATATTATGTTATTACTTTACGTAGTATGACAAATGAATGAAAGAACGTAAAGAATAACGTAATGAAAGGAAAGATAACAATGATGAAAAGTAAAACGTAATGAACGAAAGAATGGCTTGCAAGCAAAATGAAATAAGGGGCACGACCATATTGTCATTAGCTCAACTGTGATGCGGGTTAGCTACCCCAAAGGATGCACACCGGGTCAATCATTGAGATTGACAAGGCCTATTGGTATGTCCTAGGTGACTGGATCAGCTTCGTGCACAATGTTCGTGGTTTGATTACCACAGGTCTAGCATCAGGTTCGTGCATAATGTTCGGGGTAGGACCAATTGGTTTGAATGAATGGGAGAGATGACTTGTCCTAGGTGACTGGATCAGCTCCGTGCACAATGTTCGTGGTTTAATTACCACAGGTCCAGCATCAGCTTCGTGCACAATGTTCGGGGTATTGTTCATCAATTCATATGAATGTAAAAGAATGACGTAACGTATAAAAGAAAGAAAGAAAGAAAGAAAGTAAACAAGTACAAAAGTAAAAGGATGATAATAAGTACGTTACGAAAGAATGAGAACGAAAGTAAGAGAATGTTAACGAAAAGCATGAAATGAAAGCATGCTATGAATATGATGGTGAACAATGAATGTTAAAGAAAATTAAAAGTAATATTCTCTATCTATCCGTATGATGCATGATCGCGTATGAAAGTAAAGAAAGGTTTTCACGAAAGTAAAGTATTTCATTTATAAAACTAGAACTCACTCAACAACGCTGACTTTTATGTGTTTTCTAGTTGGCAGGTAAAAGTTGCTGAGGATGGTACGGGGCAGCTACTTGGCATTTTTGAGATGGCATCCATTCGTTGAACCATGACATTTTTGTGATGTAATGCAATTATAATATTTTGTAACTTTAACCGTATTGTATTACTTTGCAGAAGTTGTCATTAATATATATATGAAATGGTTTTAATTAATTTCCGTTGTGATGTTTTAATTAATTGTATGTTTTATGTGAGATGAATGACCAACTATGAAGTGCCCGGGAACGGGGCCTTACAATTATGCTTACTAATTACGTTGGTTCATGTCTTAATAAATCGATTACAAGTTTAGGTTGGTGCCTTGTGTTAAACGTTTAAGTTGAAATCTTAATTTACTATGAAAGCATAATAGGAGATCTAATAACTAATCATATAATCTTATAATTTGGTATCCTTAATATTTCATACAAAATCATAAAATTATACATTCATGCATAAAAATTTTCATGCATACATGCATGCATGTTTATATATTATCATGTGAACGCATGAGAAATTCATATATATATTATATAATATAACTTAACAATTTCTTATAAATATGTATTATTTATTTAAAGAAATTCTTAAAATATTAGGGTTACCTAACCTTAGATTTTTAGGATTATCACACATAGTAAGAAAATTTTTAAAAATATTTTTTTTTAAAATATTATTTTGAAACAAAATGTTCACTTTATCTTTGAAAAAACAAAAAAAATTAAAAAATTCATATTATTGTTTTATTACTTATATTTATTACTTATACATAATTCAATTATATCATGTCTTAGTATATCATTTTATAATTAACAATTTTATTTTATTTAATATTTTATTTATTCAACCCGTGTAATATACGTGTTCATTAAAGCTAGTTACTAAAATATAAGGGTATGGTTATACTAACAAAAGGGATTTAATTTTAAAAGATCTAAAAAGGATTGGTGCTTGACACATGTCATTCTATTATTTTAAAAAGTAGGGCATTTTGGTCATTGTATTAAATACGTGAGCTCATTGTGTCATATATGTTTATTGTTACATATATTTTACATCATTTGTTATATGTATTAATCATTATGTTTTAAGTTTTTGATCATTTTATATTTTTATCATTGACTTTATAGATTATATAGACTTGTTATCTATCACTATGTTTTGCAATTACATATACATAATGATGTATTTTCACCAATGTATTTTTCAAAACTTATAGTGTTAAAGATAATACAATCTCTTATTGTTGTCATTTGTTTTTTATAGTTTATATAAACTTGTTGTTATCTATCACTGAATTTTACAACTAAAAGCACATAATGATGCTATTTCACCAATGTATTTTTAAAACTTACAGTGTTTAATAATATAATGATGATTAAAAGACACAATAAGACATTATTTAAGTTTGGTCATTATTTTCAATGTATTAGGTTAATTGGCAGTAAACTTATTATAAGTGTTATACATAATAAATATACACAACAATATTATTCCACCATTATATTTTTCTTAAATTCACCATTTTAGAAAAACACAATATTATTAGAAAAAATAACTAACAAAAATACATAATAAACAGTAGTATAATGACGTGATATGAGCTTAAATATATAAATATTAATATATAAAAAATAATTAATTTCATAAATAATTATTTAATAAGTTTAGTCAAAATATCTAATTTGATAATTAATTATTTAATTGAATTGTAATTGTTATAGATCTTTATTTAAAATAATTAGAAATAATATATTTTATTTTAGAACATTTTTCTATTAGTTTTATAATTATAATATTTTTATTATGTTTATAACTTTTAAAATTAAAAGAATGTGAAAATTATATTTTTTGAATTTCCAGAATTTATCAAAATAAATTTTGAAATAAAATAATTTATATATTAATTTAAAAATATAGTAAAATTGATTTGGAATTTAAAATTGTTAAAAATGGTTTTGTTATACTTATGTAAACAAGTATATGAGTGTATCTAATTATGTAACACTCAGTTATTTTATTTTATTTTTTTAGTATAAAGAGATAATAAAAGTAAATGAAAAGAAGGAAAGGTAATTTAACCCAAGTAGAGGGGTTAAAAGTGTCCAAAATAACAAAACTTTGGGAAGTTGGTGAATAAAGCAACATGACCGCCCATGCCATGTTACTTTTCTCTTATCATTCGGATTTTATTTAGAGAGAGAGAGGAGAAAAGTAGAGAATTCTTGGAGGTTTTAGAAGAAGCAAGAACTTTGAAGTTTTTGGTAAGAATTCTCAGATTTATGGTATTTTAGATGTTTCTAGTTTCATTTATGTGCCTATAAATGTGATTGTGTGTTCGGGTTGTATATGTGTATGGGTTCTAGGTGCTAGAAACGTCTAAGAAAGTTCAAGAGAAGCGTTTAAGTTCGAAAGCTACTAAGGTGAGTTTCTAGACCCCGTATTTTTACTTGTTTTAAACATTTTGGGGCTGAAAATGTATGCAAAACTATTTTTACAAAAGTTCATATTGAACGCCCGTATGTATCTATGTGTGTATGATAATGTTTTATGGTTGTTATATGTTAGTTCTACTTAGAATAGTGTTATTAGGCCTGGAACATGTAAGGAAAACGATTGGGATTTGTAATATATTTAGAACATGTTAATCAGGTTGTTCAACCGCCTAAACAATACCCCTAACCGTCTAGAAATAGCCTTAGAAAGTTTTAAGTAGGCCCAAACGGCTAAACAGGGCCCAACCGCCCGAACAGTACCCTAACCGTCTATAAAAGCTTTAGAAAATTCTAAGTGCAAGCCCAAACGTCTGAACAATAGCCCATGCGTGTAAAAATTTAACTCAGACGCCTAAATATGGACCAACCGTCCTAATAGCGCCCATGCGTCAGGAATAGCCCAACCGTCTAAGTGATGAAACGTCCGAACAGTGCCCATGCGTCTGCGATGTTTCAAACGCCTAAGTATTGAACCGCCTAAATAGTGCCCATGCGTCTAAACAGGCCTCATACGCCTGCATAGTGCTCATGCGTCTAGAACACTTAGAGTATTTTCTGAAATTTTGAGCAGAACAGAATCATTAGAGTTTGACCCAGGTTTGACTTAGGGTTTTTAATTGTTATTATATTTGCATGTTATGAGTGGTTCCTATGATCATAGTAATTATTATTGTGTGGCCTATGTGGTGTGCCTATGATCATAAATGCAAGTCTTATCTTTAACAAAGTGAAAGAGTATTGATAAAGAGAAGTGGAACCTAATTAAAGAGTTAACAAGTCTTGCAAGCTTATAGGAGGTGCATGACCTTGTTGTCGTTAGCTCAACTGTGATGCGGGTTAGCTACCCCTTATGCTCACGGGGCCAATCAATTAAGATTGACGGACCTTTGTAGCATGCCCTAGGTGACTGGGCCGACCTTGTATACAGTAATTTAGACCATAGACTGTAAGGAGCCCAGCACCAGTTTCTCCGCGCATATAGTTTAGGGTATTGCTCATTGGTTCACATAGACAGTGAAAGATAAAGTTAAAAGAGTACAAAATAAACGAGGTACACAGTAAAGAAAGAGAACATCACCTTGTTGTATAGTTAATGTATGCTCACGTACAAAGAGTAAGAGATGTATTTCTACGAAAAGAGTATTTTCATATATATACATTACACAAGGTATTTTCAATACTTCTAAAACTAGAACTCACTCAGCAACGCTGACTTTTATACATTTTCAGTTGGCAGGTAATTAATGCTGAGAATGGCACGAGGGTAAAGCTACTCGGTAGGGAAAGTCTGACATCCATTCTAAAGTCATGATATTGTTGTTTTGTAATACAATTAAACGATCTTTTGTAACTTTAACATTGTTGTATTGCTTAACAACAGTATCTTTCAAATAATAGAGAATGGTTTTTGCTCACATAATTCCGCTGTATATTTAATGAAATGTATATCAAATTATTTACGTGCGATGAATGACCAACAGTGAGGTGCCCGGGAACGGGGCTTTACAAATGACTTGATCCGATACCAAATCAATGACAATAGAAAGAAAAATAGTTGTAGCTTAGGTTGAAACTAAATCTGACAAATGGTGGTGATAATGATTCAATTGATGAGCTGCAAAGCTTTCAGAGGTGATGATAAACAATAACCCTTAAAATATAGTTAAGAAAGCCTAGAGTGTAGACTTCGATTGAGTTGCAGTTACGATGAAAGTGATTTCATGAATGCTAGGGTGTGTGCATTTCATATGGAATCGAGTATTTAGTGAGTTCAAAAGGATCAAATAGAAGGTTTCCCCTTAATTATATAGGGTTAATTTTATTTGTCTCATATCAAACGAGTTAAGGTTTGAATTCGAATGTTTTGAGTTTGATTTAATGATGATTACACTCTTACAACCCAATTGATTCTATGATTATGTTGGTAATGATCTTGATTACGTTTCATCTAAATTGATTAGGTCAATTCAAAAGGTTATTATTTTATGCAGAAATTTATAAAATTAAGTTTTCAAAATTTAGAAAATTAACCCAAAGTTTATTTTGTTAAATATAAACTCTAATTTGATAAATAACCAACTTATTTATTTATAAACTTTATAAACATTTAACAATTAATTATTTCATTTAATTTAAATTAATAAAATCATATTTTTGACTTTATAAAGTTATAAAATTATTTTTTAAACTATAAAATTATAATAAATTGTATTAATTACATAATTAAAGTGATTAAACATAATAATCAAACAAATTAAATAATAATTATTTGCTACATGAATGACCCAAATGGTTTTTGGTTTACATTACAAATGGGTCAAATGTTACACGTTAAGCTGTGAGGGGATGGGTTGTAGCAAGCAACAAAATTTAAATTGGAGAAAAGTGAAAGCCGATGGGTTGTAGCAAGCAACAAAATTTAAATTGGAGAAAAGTGAAAGCCATTTGCAGTTACTGCCAAGGCGAATAATGATGGTATATGGGTGTTGGGACAAAGAACTGTGGTAGTTGGGATACATTGTCCTTAATATATAATGAGCTGATCAAAAATCTTTTCTTCTAATAATAAATATGCAAATTATTTTCCCACCTATGCCATCCACCATCCATTGGTTACCCCATAAACACACATACATAAAACATATAAGAATATAAAACAGTTCAAACATCATAAACGATTAAAGAGTGCATCATCATCCATCACATGATGGTCTTGGATATTGCTACCCAAGCATACTCTTATAAAAGCTTCTATGAATGGTCCTCGTGTCAAATGGGTTAGCCTAGGTGGAACAACTTTGTGTAACCAAAATTAATGTCATAAGATAGGTCTTATAGTGTAGACTAATAATAAGGCATATCTGCTAGCTCTATGCTATGAAATGAGGTTAGGGCCTCTCTATACACCTATTGTACATTATTGACCTTTTATAAAAACATGGTTTTCTTTGACTTTTTAGGTTTAAAATTGAAACATAATTGCTCACAATCAGACCATGTGTTAAATCACTGAGTTATGCGCATGCAATCGCATCTCGAAGCCTCATCTGGTGATGCATTAAATGTGGGTTAGGCTTATGAGCTACAGTAGCGGGTTTCCGTTCCACCTATTCTTCTTCAACTTCTTCCTGAATGTCTTTCTTTAATACTTCTATAAACCTACACCCCTTCCTATTGGTTAGACTATAAAACTGTTGAGCTTGTTCATACATCCTTCTTTAAAGGCTAATGTGTCCGGACAAAACACTAGATGCTTAAATTTTTAAGTTTTCACCCTCCTCAACAAACTTGAGGGCAACTGACAATGTTGAATAGATTTCTAGCCTGCTTTTGCTTATTCTAAAACATTCCATAATGTAAAACCTCTGAAATCTCCCAGAAATCAATAACACACGATCTCAATCACGTGAATGCGGAATGTAAACATGATTGGATAGAAGAGAAGATTGAATTGAACAGAAAATACTTCTTTGATTGAATCAAACAACCTATAAAAGGTCTTGTGCGAATTTCGCACAGTACAGAATGATAATGAACGAAAAGCTTAATTACAAAACGAAACTAAGCTATTTATACTAAACATTGCGTTCTCGCGCGACACGCTTTTCACGTGGATCAAACTTTCGCGCGACTTCAATCTCTCGCGTGGATTCCTTTCTCGCGTGAGATCTGCTTCTCGCGTGACTTCTTCTTTTCGCATGTATCAGGATTTTGCACAGTTTGTTTTGCCGAGCCTTGATTAGTCTTCTACAATCTCCCCCCAGGCTCGGTGAAACATAATCAATCAAAATCAACGTTTGCTTTCTTGTACGTTCCTGCATATGCATACCATTTATTCCTGAGGATTCGGTCAGTCATCCACACATACTGGCAAGATAGAAAATAAATGGACTCATCAGCTGTAATAGGGCAGTGTAAAAGCTTGAGTAAGTCGTCTTTGCCAAACTTCATCAAGTCTGCTGGATCAATGATTCGAAATGACTTGTCAGTGCATCTGATCACAGCGTGACCGGAATCCTTCTCACATCTCCATGATAGTAATTGCTTTAAAGAGTTGGGAGGAACTGGAGCATGCACGGGGACTTTCCTGATAAATTTAGGGTGTTGATAGACTCGTATTTTCATTGGAGCTTGAGTCTTTTCATCTATTCTAGTTGAGTCATAATCACCTTAGATTTGGCAGTCTTAAAATCTTTGAAATTTGTGCGCATCTCCCTTCGTATCATAGATCTCATCAATTCAGCTTCACTGTAATTGCTTTCATTAAAGAATGGAGCTTTGCCCATGGAGTAGAGATCAGCAGCACGTAGAGTATGGAAATCTTGTGTGCTTTTCAGATAATCAATTTCTCCATTCTTTCTTTTTATTACATATAACCTTTTCTCGCCATCATAACCCCAGCTAATGACATGAGACATTTCACCATACTTCTGCTTAGGCTTAGAAATGAATAGAAAATGAGCTTCAGTAGGTGGTGGTGGTGCTTTGAACATCAATCATCCTCTAGTGAATAAAGCAATCTGACCAGTAGAATCTTTCTTTGTAGCAACAGCAGGAGTTTCACCACTCACAGTCTCAGTCGGGATTTCTCCTTCTTCAAGATTAATGTCTTTAAATAGCTCTTGAAGGTTGTTCCCAAAATGTCTGTATATTCATTCTCATCGTCCAAATCATCAAACACATCAAGTTCTTCTTCAACAGCTCCTAATGAAGATTGTTGGAAGGAATACAATTCCTTTTCATACACACTCTCAGTGGCAGGGTCTAGTGGATCATATCCTTCTGGATCACTAACACTTGGTCGATCGACATTATCAGTGTTAGTATCTCCAGTTGGACTCGAAGAGAAACCCGTAGCATTACCTCCATCATTATTATCACCATCATTTTCACCATCATCTCCTCCATCATCATTATCACCATCATTTCCACCATCATCTCCACCATCATCATCATCATGTTCATCATCATCTTCATCGTCATCCTCATCATCATCAGAATCAGCATAATCAACCAACTCTTCATCCTCCTTTTCATGAACAATAGGCAGAGTGAACATGTGCTGTGGTTCAACGAAAGCTGTAGATGTGTAAGCTTCGGTGATAGGTACTTCAGATGAAATAGGAACATCATTAGTAGTGCTAACACTTGGCTGTTCAGTGGAGGTTTGAGCTTCATTGACCACTTCCTTTTCTGGAACATTCTCAGTGGGAGGAGGGCTTGGAGATCGCCTACTAGATTCACCAATCACAGTTGTAGACCTTATGATTGGTGGCTGATGAAAATAAGTCTGTGAAATGAATTCTCTGAGCTCATTTAGTTGTCTTTCCAGCCCTGAAGAATAATCAAACATGTTCTTCATCTGTTGTTCTAGAGAAGCTATTCTTGTATCTTTGATTGCAGAATCCAGATGAATCATGGTAATCTGACTCGACTTTTCTTCATTTTCTTTCTTCAGCTCAGCAATCATCTTAACATTTTCAAAACTCTCTTTTTCCAAGTTTTTAACTCTTTCTTCTAGAGTTATAGAATGAGGAGTGCTAGTTGATTCCTCTCTCCTTTGAAACTCTGGAGGAGTATTCAAAAACGAGTCAACATCAAATTCTAAGTTTTCCTGCCTAGGAGGTGTAGAAAAGCCAGACTCAGAGATATTGGCTGCTCCAGAAACAGGAACTGTTTCTGTCTCAGGAGCAAAAGAAGTCACATTGGTTGTCTGATCTTGCTCAGTCTCAGTGACAACCACATGTGTTCGTGGTCTCCTGGGTATAATACCACGACCTCTCTTTCTAGATGGAAAATCTCTCCTTCTTGCCATACGTTTTCTTCGTGAGGATGTACTAGGAGAATCTTCAGGAATATAGTCAGTATCCCTGGCTTCATCATTCGGTCTTGAAGTTGTTGGAGTAGTAGGAGCTCGATTTGTTTGAAGAACATAAGGAACATTACCAATTTGGTCACTATCAGTCTCGGAACTAGAAGCTGAGTGCACTGCATCTTCCATTCTCCCTTCATGTACAGGCTCATCTTCAAACAATTTCTCAATCTCTTCATCCAAATTATCTCTAGCAGTAGAAGTAGAAGCACCAGTCTGAGCTTCATCTGTGTTTTCTTCTCCTTCCACATTCCCTGTACTATCATCTATCTCAGAAAAACGACCAATCTTAGCAAAGCTTTCTCCTGAGCACTTGTTCCCATGTGCTCTAGTGAGATGAGTAAAGATGTCTTTCTTGATGACCTGAACAACATACTTTGAAGATTTCAAAGTGGCAAACTCTGGATAAGCATCATTGATGACAAGTTGCACGAATCTCGGGTACATAATAAACTTTCTCCCTAGATTGGCTGTAACGTTCTTCTGCATCTCTTGAAATATAACTCCAGAAATACTAAATGGAATATCATCCACCAGAGAAACCAATAAAGATCCAAACACAGCACTTAGACTATCCATGCCAGCCTTCAAATTACTCAGACAGTGAATTACCACATGAAATAAATATTTCCAATAAGGTGGTAACCACTTCTTTTCCAAACTTGGATATCTATATTCGTATCCCATCCGAGATAGACAATCCATAACTACATCATCATCCAGTCTTGTTGGTGCTCCCTCTTGATCATTAAACAGAAGAACTCTGTTTAGTATGGCTTGAGAAACTGTCACCCTTTTATCCTTTACAGTGGCTGTGATAATCTGGTTTCCAGCTTCGTCCTTTTCTAGAGCAGCAGTGCTCCAGAAAGAATCTATCAACTCGGAATAGATGGCTGGATCAGCAGAAATAGCATAAACAATTCTTGAGTTCTTCAGCCCCTCAATCATAGAATTGAACAGCTCTTTTCCTTCAGGAACCTCATCTAAGTAAGCTATACAGTTGTGACTAGCTTTGAATATCATATTAGCCATCTGCATTGTAAAACAAACTCAAGATCAGAACAATTTAATATAACTTAATTATTACCGAATGAAATTTCTACACTTAGAACATTTTATCTTTGAGTCCTTTTACACTTTAAAAAGTAGAACACTTAAGAATAATTCACCAATTAAAACTAAGTCACGGGTGAATAAGTGTATTACTCTTAAAGTTTAGCAATTAAAGATTACTGTGTAAAAATCTATTTGATACACAACAACAACAACAACACTTAGAAAAAAAAATTTTTAAATTTTTCTGTTATGCGAAAATCAATTCATGCGAAAATGCACAATGTGCGAAATGTGTAATTCATGCGAAAGTCAATCTTCACGCGAAAGTCAAAATATTGCGAAAACTAGTTTCACTTTTGAATTCACGCGAAACCTTGATCTACGCGAAAATCACATTCATGCGAAAACCCTGTTTCGCAACTGTTCAGGTTCTGTGCGATTCGCACAAATACAACTTTCAAATTAACAGATCAAAAATTGTTTTTAATCCCTGCAATCCATTCCATTCCTGTCGCCTAAGACTATTATGTTTATTTCATTAATCAATTTCATCTTTTAAGTCCAGTTATTAAGATTTTAGGTCAAAGATGTTAAGTTCCACTTATCATTTCATAGCTACAGTAACCGGATCAAACATGTTATACCTTTGAATCACACTATGAGAGTAGTAAGAACGAAATAAGGAATCAAAAACACAAGCAGGAGTGAGATGATTTCTGATTTGAATTTTGGAGTGCAAGCGAAAGGGCTTTTCGGATGATATGCGAAAGTGGTTTTCGGGTGTGATTTAGGCGAAAAGTGGTTTCGTCTTGAACACTGTGAAATTTATACCCCTGACAAGTCACGCGAAACTCCTTTTCGCAAAACCTACCTTTTCGCGTGTGGTTTCCCTTTTGCATGCGAAACAGTGTTTTTCAAAAAATTTTCAACTTTTAAAATCCCTTTTATTTTTACACAACTTTCAATCTTTTATTTTCAATGAATTAAGTCAACATAAAATGTTAGTTACCAAGTGACCAATTAATTTAATAAATCTTCAATTTTTAAAAAATTTCTTGTTATTTATTTGTCTTAAAAATAAAACACTATAAAAGTGAAATAAAAACAAACACATTCATACAAAATAACAAAAGAATGAAAACAATTAAAGAATCAAGATCGGATTTGCTTGTTTTTGTATAAGATTTTCATAATGAGATCATATAATTCTTTGTCAAGTTAAGACTCTGTCCGGCTTTATTTAAAATAACTGGTTAAGTTGATTGTCAATATAATTTGTCCTTTTAAACTTATACTTCAGGTTTTACTCAGAAACATAATGAGTGATATATATCATGTTTTGTGTTTATTTAATATAAGTCAGTGGATCCCACAATCAGAACTTCTGTAAAGTAATTATTATCCTTCAAGACACTATCGAGATTTTCAAGTCACCCCAATTTGACTTAAACCATGCATTGATGATCAGTGATACCATTTATTGTATTCCTATATATAACTATTTGAGCATAACTAGCCTGAGAAATATTTCTTAACCCGGAATATTAACAAGTTTAAAGACTTACTGACAGCCATCCGGACTTACGTCTGCCCTCTCAAGATGTTTAGGACTTACAAGCCATCCGGACTTACATGCCCCATCTTTCGATTTTGCCTTCCAAAGTTAAAAACTATTCTCAAAATAGAAAATATATACCATATAGTATGTATGTCTTTTAGACATATCTTTTGATTTGTTGTGCTTCTTGGCATCTTATATCCTATATGGCCTTTTCCTTTTTGGCATCTTTTTGCTCAATTATTTTCTTTTTGTGTTTTTCTCCTTTTGTTTCTTTTTGTATTTCATCTTTTATATATATATATAGTTATGATGATCACTGAATCAATCACATACAGGCTTGAGTATGACAAGATTATATCTCTCAGTCTGTGTTAGAACATTTTTGGCACATAATCCTGATATGTTCCCCACTAACTCATATTTCTTTAATTCAAGTGTAATCACTCAATTATGATCTTTTCATTTCTGAAAGCAAAGCCTATCAACATATCAAACATAATCCAAGACTATTCGTATTTAAGCCTTTGAAAGTACTTAGACTCTGTAGAACTTTGTAATATCATTTCTCATGTAATTATGAAAATTTCTTCTTTTGATTTTGGCAATCCTTTGATCTTAACTCCCCCTAAGACCAAAAATATTTTTTCAGAACTTGTTTTTCTAATTTTCTCCCCCTAAAATTGTGATTGTCCTTTTAAGAAAAAGAAACAATTGCAATTTTATTCTTTATTAAAAATAAAAAATCTTTTTGTGAAGATTCATTAAACCAATTTATCCAAAGTTAATCATTCCCAATGATTGCACAAGGAAATCAAATCGAGAATGATCAAATGCCTTGGTAAATAAATCAGCAATATTTTCAGTTGACGGCACTTGTTTTAGATGAATAAGTTTACGATCAAAACAGTCGCGGATAAAATGGATGCGTATGTCAATGTGTTTAGTTTTTGAGTGTTGAATGGGATTTTTCACGATGTTTAGAACTGCCGTGTTATCACACCAAATTGGTGTGTCATAAATGTTGAGACCATAATCGAGAAGTTGTTGCTGAATCCAGACAAGCTGGGAACAACAGCTCGAAGCAGCCACATATTCAGCTTCGGCAGTGGATGTGGATACAGTGTTCTGCTTCTTACACTGCCAAGAATTGAGTCGGTTACCCAAAATTGACATCCTCCTGTGGTCGATTTCCTGTCTAAGTTACAACCACCATAATCACTGTCAGTATAAGCAAATAAATTGAAATCAGAATTTCGAGGATACCAAAGACCAAGTTTAGGTTGACCCTTGAGATACTTGAAAATTCGCTTGACAGCTTTCATGTGTGATTCCTTTGGATCACTTTGATAGCGGGCACACTGACAAACAGAGAACATGACATCCGGCCTGCTTGCAGTGAGATACATGAGGGAACCAATCATTGATCTGTAAAGATGTTGATCAACTGATTCTCCTAATGGATCTGGAGTAAGAGTAGTACGAGAAGCCATTGGTGTTGGAGCTACTTTGGAATCTTGAAACTTGTATTTCTTAAGAATAGTCTGAACATACTTTTCTTGATGGATGAGAATGCCCGTCTCAGATTGAGCAACTTGAATACCCAAGAAAAAGGAAATTTCTCCAAGGGAACTCATCTCAAATTAATTCTTCATCACTGCTTCAAACTCCGTGCACATACTTTCATTTGTAGAACCAAAAATGATATCATCGACATAGATTTGAACCAAAATGATATCATCGCCTGATTTTCGTAGGAATAAGGTTTGATCAATTGCACCTCTTACTAACCATTTGCAAGCAAATGTTCAGTCAGAGTTGCATACCAAGCACGAGGTGCTTGATGTAATCCATATAGTGCCTTATCCAACTTGTATACATAATCAGGATGATCTGGGTCTTCAAATCCAGGAGGCTGACAAACATAGGTTTCTTCCTTCATTTCTCTGTATAAAAATGCAGTCTTAACATCCATCTGGTACACCTTGAAGTTCATGTATGAAGCAAAGGCTAGGAATATGCGTATTGCTTCTAGTCTTGCAACTGGAGCATACACTTCTTCATAATCCAATCTTTCAACTTGATAAAATCCCTGCACCACAAGACGAGCTTTATTCCGAACTATAACACCTTTTTCATCCGTCTTGTTTCGAAAAATCCACTTTGTTCCAATCGGAAGCTTATCCTTTGGAAGTTCAACAAGATGCCAAACATTGAGCTTCTTGAATTGCATCAACTCATCTTGCATTGCTTCTATCCAGCTATTTTCTTTGAATGCCATTTCCACATTCTTGGGCACTATTTGTGATAGAAAGCAAGCATACATACATGTGTTGATTGTCCCTGATCGACTTCTGGTAATTACACCTTCGTGCAACGGACCAATGATTGCTTCAGCTGGATGAGTGTTATGTATTCAAATTGGATGAGTGTTATCAATAACCTCTTTAGAATGTTGAGATTGATACACAATAGTTTCTTCAAGTGTGTCATCTGAAATAGGAGTTTCAGAAGCAGTAGACACATTTGGAGATTCTTCAAATGGAACTTGAATGATTTCTATCGGTGTATGTATAGTTTCTGAAGAAGATGAAGATAATGGAGAACTCAAAGAGTCTTCCAGCTCCTGAGTTGGAATTTGTTCTGAAGAAACATCTAATGACTCAGAACAGGCAAATACTGGTACAGAAGCTGTAGGAATATCTTTGGATGATGAAGCAACTGCAGAATCATCAGATATCAAAGATGGAAGTTCCTCAATGATTTTGTTTTCCAAGGAGATTGCTTGAGAAGTAGAATCTACAGATGAAGGTTTAGAAACTTTAAAATTTATGAAACAAAGATTCATAATCATAAACCCATGAAGGAGCTGAACCTGCATCAGTTATGTTAAGCTCGTGCCAGTCAATGTTAAATGACTCGATTATTTGTCTAGTTCTTTTATTATAAACACGATATGCAACTTTATTGGCAGCATATCCCACAAAGTAACATTCATCAGCCTTTTCAGAAAATTTTGAACTAGATTCAGTTGTATGCAACAAAGTGCAACAACAACCAAAGGCTTTAAAATATTTAACTTTGGGTTTGTGTTTATAAAATATTTCATAAGGAGTCTTATTTAATCTTTTGTTGATTAAAGCACGATTCTGAACATAACAAGCAGTATTTACTGCTTCAGCCTAAAAGAACAAAGGTAATTTGGCAGCTGATAGCATCGTCTAGTAGCTTCAATCAATGTTCTATTCCTTCTTTCTGCAACTCCATTCTGTTATGGAGTGCCAGCAACACTGAATTGTCTGGCAATTCCCTTGGATTCACAAAACTCATTCAGAGTTTGATTGTAAAACTCTGTCCCATTGTCACTTCTGATGCATTTTACCTTTTTCTCTGTCTGATTCTCCACCAAAGTAATGAACTTGATCAAAAGGTGTGGAGTTTCATCCTTAGATGCTAAGAAAAACACCCAAGTAAATATAGAAAAGTCATCAGTAACAACCAGACAGTAAGATCTTCGTCCCAAACTTAAAACACTTACTGGACCAAAAAGATCCATGTGTAAGAGTTGTAAGATTGATTCGACTGAGTTGTGTGCAACTGGTTTGTGAGGAAGTTTATGTTGTTTACCCTTTGAACATGACAAACAATGTTCATTTAATTAAAATTCTTTTTCAGGTAAACCAATAACATGATTTCCACGTACAAGTTTATTCATGTTTTTAAGATTGACATGTCCTAATCGACGATGCCATAACATGGAATCATTCTCCGAGGCTTTGGATAGTAAGCAAGAAGCTGTTACCAAAGAATTAGAACAATGCATATCAAGAAGATATGTGTCATTGTCTCTCGGAGTCCTCATCAAAATCCAGTCATCTGGAACAACAAAACCTGGTTTTAAGATTAAGCATTCGTTATTAGTAAAGTGTGTAAAATATTGTTTGTCACAGATTTGAGACACACTTAACAGGTTATGTTTTAATTCCTCAACAAAATTAACATTCTCAAAACTAAGGACGCCGTTTGTAACTGTACCACGTTTTGTTATACGTCCTCCTTTGTCTCCTGCGAAAATCACTCTTCCTCCGTTATATGACTGAACATCTTGTAGTAATGATAAATTCCCAGTCATATGTCTTGAACAACCGCTATCTACATGCCATAGACTTTCAGTAGCCTTTTGCGGTTGTCCTTGCATTAGTAACAAAATTACTTAGTTTTTGGTACCCAAGTCAAACATGACTTGAGCACATTATGTGTTGCAGCAAGACAAAATGATTTGATATTATTATATTTTGTTTGCACATCATTCTTTTCATTTATGCTTTTAAGCTTGACATTTTCCTTTACATCATTAGTCAAATTCTTATCCCGTTTGACATTAAAATCATTAACAACCTTTGATTTCATATTATTTGAAAATTTTCCACGAGTGAAAAACATTTTTCTATTATGAGAAATAGAATTATGAAATCTTTGTTTACTTAATGATTTTTGTCGAAAAGGACAATTGTTTGCCAAATGATTTGTGTTTCCACACTGATAGCATCTCTTTTGTTGGGTGTGGAAAGCAAACTGTGGATGACAATTATAAAAATTGTCACAAAAACCAAAGTCAGATTGACTAGGTTTAACTTTCTCCACAGTCTCTCGAATCTTTGCCATGTTTGACAATTGCAAATTCATCTTTTGTAGATTCGAGGAAATCGAAGAATTATGACCACTTTGGATTGGAGATTTGGCAGTTTTGACTTTTGGATTGGTGGTGTTGGAATAGGAACAGTCTTTGATTCTGCTGGAGTAGGACCAGACTTTGAATTTCCTGGAGGAGGACCAGGCTTAGATATACGGATTGGTGCTGGAGAAGGACCAGGCTTTTGAATTTTCAGATTGAATGCAGAAGAATCATTCACTTGCAAATCTGGGCTACAATCATCTTGATTCACAAGGTTAGCATTATAATGAAGTTTATTTTTAAAGAATCGAGAATTCGTTTCTTTAAAAATATGTTCTTCATTTTCAATTAAACCTTTTGAAACAAATCTACTTTTAAAATCCTTTTCAATTCTTTCTTTTTGATTTACCCTTTGATTTGCATTCAAATTATATTTGCTATTAGATTTAATCTCATTCAAATTAACCAACTTTTCATTTCCATACAAAGTTTGTTTACAATCAGATTGTAAAACTTTTACATTCTTATTTTTCAAATTTTCTCTCTCATTTTCTCCTTCACTATCACTCTCCCATTCTTCAACCAACCCATCCACCTTCAATTTATCTGCACAAAAGTTTTTAGTTGATTGTTTAGATTTGGGTACTATGATAGGATCAACAGATAAATTTACTTTGACTGAAGGTTTTAAGTCTTGAGATGGAGAGAAACCAATCCCATAGACCATATCAGAATCACAAATGTTATCAGATGAAGGTAAACATGAATAATCATGATTAATTGGAGGAGCAATGTTAGAAAACCCAACACCACATTTTCCTCCTTTGATCTTCTGAGTCATTTGTGACTTGATTATTCCTTCAACCATTGTTGATGAAAGTTCAAATTTTTCAACAGTCAATTTAGTCGTGGCTAATTCACTGTTAAGTCTATTAATTTCTAAAGCGAGTTCATTGTTTCTATTTGTCAAATCATTATTAGTACATTCTTTATCATGAAGATTTAATTTTAAATTATATATTGTTTTGTTTAAACCTTCAAGTTTTTCTTTAAAAATCTTTTCATTTGACTTGTGTCTGCAAGCTTGATGCTGAAGTTTTTCAACTTCCATTACAGGCTCTCATTGTGAACTCTGTATTTTTGAACTTTCTCAACACATGAATTTTTGCACAGACCATCATATACCTTGGGTTCAGAAGTTTATCCTTCAGCCTCTTCTACCTTCTTGACCATGAATACTTTCAATTCATCAGCTGGTTCTTCCACTGGAGCAACATCAACAGTCTTTGGATAAACACATGGGCTTTTGACTGGAGGCTCGACAGTGTACTCTTCAATCACACTCTTTTCTTCAGCAACCTTCTCAACCTGATCTTTCTTCTCAACTGTCTCCTTTTCTTCAACTTTCTCAACCTCTCGTTCAGTATTCACTTTCTCTACTTCAACTTTCTCCCTCTCTTCTTCCACTGTAGCAAACAAACCCTCCAACAAATCATCAGACACGAATTCAGCAAACAGATTTTCTTCTTCTTCTAGTTCTGGAACAATCTTTGCAATAAATGCAGTAGACAAATGTAGATCAAGGGCTTCCATTTGATCCGACCAATCATATTCAGCATTGGTTTGAGAAACTAATGCTTTAGTACCACCAGAAGTACTTGCTTTGTCTTTCTTCGGCTCTATCTCCACAGTCACCATCTTCTTGGGGCCTTCATTTTGACCAGTCTTTGGTTCAATACACTCTCTAGCGAAATGACCTGGTTTGTCACAGTTGTAACACCTCAGGTTAGTCTTGTCGAAACCGATTTTGCTAGAGTTGTTAACGCCAAACATTTTCCTCCCAGTTCGTCTGGCAAAATTCTTCGCCCTGTAAACTACCATGGCCATTTGATACTTGATATCATTCTCTTCAACATCATCAGGATTGAATTGTTGAAGATCATCAACCAATACGTTTGGAGCAGTATGTCTTCCGGCCATGAAAGCTTCATAACTTGACATGAAAGTGGTAAAAAGAGCAAGATGCTCCTCAGCAATCTGAACAGTTTGCTTTGATGGATTAGTGGTAGCAACATAAGCATGTTGACCACTATGAGAATCTTGAGATTGAGAGACTTGTTGATGAATGATGGGGGAATAGTGTTGAGCAGCTGGAACATGAACTTGATGGTTTACTGCTGGTTGCATATAAGAAGATGCTGCACTTCCAGATTGTTGTTGCTGACACATTTGTGTATAACTGACATAGTAATTCGGATTACTAGCCATCTTTGCATAGAGAGCAGTTCCTTCAGCACCCAGAGAACTGAGATGATTAGCAGCTCGCTGCTTATCGTCCATAGCATAAGACTTGATAGTTGAAATGAGATCAGTCAACTGAAGAGTATACAAGTCTTTGGTTCTCTTGATCAATGTACAGTTGTTATTCCAACTGTAAGGAAGTGAATTTAACAACTTCTTATTCACAGTGATGGGTTCCAGAGTAATACCCGCACTCTTCATTTTTGTTACCAGTCTAACAAACCTGGCCATCTGAACTTCCAGCTCTTCACCAACAATATGATTGAACATGTTGAATTCTTGATTCAGCATATCCTTTTTGCTCTCTCTCATGTCTTTGTTGCCCATAATCTGAGACTCCAGAGCATCCCATAGTACCTTAGCACCCCTGAACTCTTGAAACTTTTGTGAAATCTCAGTAGTCAGTGCCATAGTGATGGCAGCATAAGCTTTATCATCCAGTTCCAACCTCTTGATGTCATCTTCATCCCACAAGTGTTCAGGTTTCTGAACCATCTCTCCTTTATCATTTTTATACAACGGAATGTAAGGACCATACTGGATTGATCTCCACATCTTCGGTTCCGTGTAAATAACACATCTCTTAAATCGGAAAGCCCAATCAGTATAATCATCTTCACAGAGAAGCCTCGGTGGCTTGTTACCAGTACCAATTTCCGTGTCTAGATGAAGTGAAGCAGTAAGATGCTTCAAATTCGGTGTTGTTGAAGCCATAGTAATCAGAAAGGCAAAAATCAGGTTTCGTGTGAAATAAGAAGTTGTGCGAAAAGAGATTTCGCGCGTCACAACTTTTCGCGCGAGATAGCAGTGCGTGCGAATTTCCAAGTTACCTTTTCACGCGAAATCGCACAAAAAAAGGTAATATAACTGTCTAAGCGAAAACACCCCTTTTTCGCACGCGAAAACTTACAGATCACGCGGAAATAGCCAATTTCGTGCAGAATCGAATCTCCAACAGTTAGTTCAAGCGAGAACCACCTCCAAATCAATGAATATGTCTGATTGAACCCATTTTAATCCAATTTTAATGAATTTAGGTCAATTTTAAGCTTAATTTTGATTAAAATTCACTTAAAGTCCACTAATTCAGTTCAAATCGGTCCAAATCAGTCCAAATCCTCCAAAATCGAGCAGAATAACATCTTCATGTCAGAATCTAAAGTGATCAATGATGAATTTCTTCAAATACGAGTAAAACACAATCCAAATCTCTTCCAAATCGTGGTTCTAGAGCCTATTGCTCTGATACCAATTGTAAAACCTCTGAAATCTCCCAGAAATCAATAACACACGATCTCAATCACGTGAATGCGGAATGTAAACATGATTGGATAGAAGAGAAGATTGAATTGAACAGAAAATAGTTCTTTGATTGAATCAAACAACCTATAAAAGGTCTTGTGCGAATTTCGCACAGTACAAAATGATAATGAACGAAAAGCTTAATTACAAAACGAAACTAAGCTATTTATACTAAACATTGAGTTCTCGCGCGACACGCTTTTCGCGTGGATCAAACTTTCGCGCGGCTTCAATCTCTCGCGTGGATTCCTTTCTCGCGTGAGATTGGCTTCTCGCGTGACTTCTTCTTTTCGCATGTATCAGGATTTCGCACAGTTTGTTTTGCCGAGCCTTGATTAGTCTTCTACACATAAGGTGAGTTTACGAGCTGATAACATGGGTGTTCCCGTTATTAGGGCATGCATAACCAATATCTCGTATAACTGAATTGACCCTTCGACATGATGTTTTGATTCAATAACACTAACAATTTTACAAGCAGTTGTAGATAGGCCATCTTCAATGAAAGTCAAGCTTTATCAATCCCCAGAGGTACAATAAATGATGCGTTGATCGTTTCTCTCCAAGTCTTTTTATTAGCTTTCTTACAAGCTAACGTGACATCTATCGGGAACACATACGTTAGATAATCTTAGACTCATGTATCAAAGTGTACAGTTCTGCTTAAGGTTTCAAATGATGAGGTGACGGGCTTCCTATTAACTTTCCTCATCAATTCCATAGTCACCAACGGGATATTACCTGCGGTCTTTTTCAAAGTTGACATACATTCTATAATTACTTCCATGCGTAGGTAATAACTAGTAGATGACTATAGAATTGATGGGCAAAGTTAATGGGAAGCCAGTCATCCTATCTTTTGCAACCTTAAGCAGTATTACACACTTCAATTCAAGAGCCCAATAAGATACATCGTATGTTTACCCGATAAGTGTCATATTAGCTTGTAACAAAGCTAAAGAAGAGACATGGATATAGGTAATTAGGGCATTATTTATTGTACCTCTAGGATGGATCTAGCTTGATAGTCATTATTTATTAATGTTCTTGAATCACAATACTATGTTAAAGCTATGTGTAGGAGTCTGTTAGGTTATATGAGATAATGGTTATGCATACCTTAATACCGGAAATGCCTGTTTATCAACTTTTCAACTTACTTAGTTAAAAATGTTTGGGAAACAAGAGAGTAGGCGAATCAAAAATATTTTCCATATTATTGGTTGCTATCAAAGTTGTTGAAAGGGGCTAATGTGTTGCCTAGAAGGGTAAAAACTCATAAATTTAAACATCTCACCTTTCGTCCGGACACATTAGCCACTATAGAGTGGTTGTATAAAAAATCTCAATGGTTTGTCCTCTGACCGATAGGAAGAGTGCTTGGTTTATATAAGTATTGAAAAAGTATGTAGATGAAGAAGAAAAAGAAGAGTAGGTGGAATTAAAACCTATTGTTGCAGCTCACGAGCCACACCGACATTTGATGCCTTATCAGATCCGGCTTTGAGACGTGATTACACATGTATGACACATTCATTATAACATATGACATGATTATAACCAAATTATGTTTGACAAACAACCCCCAAGAAATTAAAGAAACCCAGATGCTTAAAAGGTCAATGATCTACACATAAGAGTTGTATAGTAATGAAGGTACAATGAGGAGGTTTGTTTTATCATACACAAAAAAAACCCAACCTACTGATTGGACATCTACCAACCTTATTCAATAAGCACAGAGACAGCAGATGCCTTATTATCCTTAATCCAAGCCTTTAGAGTGGTGTCTTATGTCCCCAGTGTTGGTCACGTATAAAGCAATTCCTCCCAAGCTAACCTATTTTTCATAAGGATCATTCAAATGAGCTTGTATAAGTGTATGTTTAGGTAGCCATATCAAGACCACATGTGATGGATGATGACGCACGCTCTAATTGTCTGTAATCAGGTCCACGAGCTTTTTCCTAGACTTATTTATTATGATGTTTAGACTGTTACTTTTTTTATTTGTTTATATTTGGGTGCTTATTTCTTTATAAGTATTTGGTGGGGTGTTGAATATATGATATTAGGAATGAGTGAGTAGTTTAGCAACTAATAGATAGCTCAATGTTAGTGGGGAAATAGTTTACAAATTAATAGGGGAAAAGGTTTTTGATTGGCTCATTTTACATTGAAGACAATATATCCTAAGTGAAAGGATGAAGGGGTTAAAAATTTTATGAAAATTAAAAAAAAAATCATTTTTTTAAGTCTTAAGTGAAGCCAATTATGTTTAATAAAATCAATGTCTTTAATATAAATCACCAACCTTTTTAGTTGCTAAAACATTGATTAAGGTTCTTAGTAATGGTCATACTTGGATTTTTTGCGTCCTTAAGCTTTATATGCATTTATTTTATGGCCTTAAGTTTATGGACTTTAAGTAGCAAAAGTTTTGTTATTGATTATCGAGATTTTTAAGGTGTTGGATTTTATGGTCATTAGGCTTTATATATCTTTAGATTTATAAACCTAGGGCTTATCTGCCTTGAGCTTATGGCCTTTAAGCAGCTAAAGTTTTATAATCCTTTATCTTTAAGGGAATTGTCTTTAATACATTTTAGTATTTGACTGTTATGTAAGACTTAGATTGCTTTGGTTTGAGTAGATTTAGTATTACGATAAACCTTATTTGAAAACCATGTCTGGATTATGGCCTAATCAAATTCCAAGGACAAAGTTACATTTAAGTAGGATAGATTTGTAACACCTATTATTCGGAGTTTTATGGACCTTAGTGTTGGGTTTTATGGTCATTTTATAACCTTGAGGGGAACCTAGGTCATTGGCTTTAAACATCTTAGGTTTTACTAGCCTTCGTCTTTATGATATTAAGTCTGAGACAATTTGGTATTTGAGTACTATGTAAAACTTAGATCAGTTTTGGTTTACATACATTTGGTTTTATAAGAAACATTGTCCAGAGAATATGTTTGAACTACGACCTAATCAAATTTCATGGATGAAATTACATTTTATTGAATTTAGGCTTTAGTTTTATGCCTTATCTGCATTGATTTTTATGGACTTAGGCCTTTAAGCGGCTTAGGTTTTACTGGCTGTGATCTTAATTGTATTGTTTTTTAGACATTTTATTATTTTATTGTTATGTAAGACTTGAAATGATTTTGATTCGATTAGATTTAGTTTTATGAGAAACCTGGTTTGCAAGACATGGTTGAATTATGACTTAATTGAATTTTGAGGATGAAATTATAATTAAGATATAAATGAAATACTAGTGATTTGGAGTTTTACAAAGCTAGGCCCTATGTGCCTTGAATTTATGGACTTAGTCCTTTCAGATGCTTAGATTTTACCAGCCTTGGTCTTAAGGTATTTACATTTTAGTATTTGACTATTATGTAAGACTTAGATTAATTTTGGTTTTAATGGGATTTGGTTTTATAATAAACATTGTTTGGAAAACATGTTTGGACTATGGCCAAGTTGAATTTCGAGGATGAAATTATATTTAAGCAAGAAGATTTGTAACACTTGTTATTTAGAGTTTTATGGACCCGATGTTAGGTTCTATGGTCCTTGGGACACATGCTCTGGGGAAGCTAGGCGTTATGGGCGTTGTTTTTTATGGAATTAGGGATTTAAGCGGTTTAAATTTTATCGGCCATTATCTTTATAGTATTTAGTCTTTGAGACATTTTGTATTTGATTAAACTTAAACTGATTTTGTTTGTGTAACACCTCTGAAATATGCCCCATTTGAAAACCATAAATATTATAAAGTCCAATAAAGATCTGGATTGAGTTGGGCTTACCAAAGAAAACTTGGAAACGGAACTAGCCTTTTTAGGCCCAGTAAGCCCAATAAGGGCCTGAACTTATAAACAAGGCCCATTTAAGGCCCAACTACACGTTTATGAACTAATTAAATGAGTAATCATGAAATAATGAACTATTATATGACTCTAAGTAACTATAGAAAGTTTCAAACTAAAAGTTGATTCAGAACCTATACCGGGTATAGTCTGGTAATCTAACGCGTACTAAAGTCTGACTTCCATCAGAATTACCTTATAATGGCTTGTCATCCAATCAAAATCATTGTTAATCATAACAAATATCGTAAATAATGCTTTCTAAAAGATTTAACGCTCATACGAGAAAAACACTTAAATCCGTTAAACGTGTTGAAAACGCGGTAGTATACACGTTGGAACTCGTTTAATCACCCGACAAATTTTAAACTTGATCAAATAAATAATCTTGGAATATTATTACATTTAATAATTAGAACTGATATGAACTAAAATTTAATAGTTACGAGAGACGGTTTCGAACACAACGCGAACTAACCCGTTAACAAACCTATTTCCTTAACACCTATTATATAAACATATTATTCTCCCTTTTAGGGTTAAAACAAAAATCTGAGAGAGAGGAAGAGAGGGCAGTCGCGACCCCCCCCCCCCATTTGAGCTTCGGTCGGTTTTCCGGCCGTCGGCGGCCGATTCCGGCGAGTGCCGGCGAGTGGCAGATGAATCCTCGCTCCCCTTGACGCCCTGATCACGAAAACGATCTTGATTTCTCCCAGAATGCGGCACATCAACGGGAATCGAAGACGAAAGAGGCGGTTGCGGGTCGGTTCGGATGTTGGCGGAAGATGGTGGTCAATTTGGTGATGGGTGTCGGTCGCAACAGCTGTTGGGTGGTCTTGAGAACCCCCTACGGTGAAAAAGGCTACGATGAATGAGGTTATCAGGTTTGGGTGGTGGTGATTGCGGCGGCGATGGTGATTGGTGTTGTTATCGGTCGAGGCTGTGGTGGTCGCGACACCCGGCTGCGCCGGGGGTGGTGTTGGTGGCTGTCGTGTGTTGGTGGCCAAAGGTGGCCTAGGCCCGCCCCACTGCCTTCTCTCTCGATCGGTACCAGATCTGGGCTCACGGTAGTGGTGTCGGCCGATGGTGCAAATCGATGTTGGTCATGGCAGTGTGTAGGTTGTGGTTGATAGTTGTGCCTGTGACGGTGGTAGTGGTAGCTGTCGGTTGTGTGGTTGCGGTGGATGAAAGTGGTGCTGTGGTTGTTGTTGGTCATGGTAATCTGTTGTTTGGTGATGTCGTTGGTGGTTGCAGGTAGTGATTGAACAGCCACAGTAGTGATGTAGGTTATAGGGATGAAGATGGTTGCGATGTGTGGTTGTGGTTGTGGTGGCTGCCGGCGGTGAGGAGGCCCACCGGGCGCCGAGCAGCAGCAGTAATGGCTTGTGGTGATTGTGGTTTAGACTGTCAAAGTGGTTGTGACAGTGGTGGTTATCGGTTGGGAAAGCGGTGGTTGTAAGTGGTGACTGAGTAACAACGTTGGTCATGTAAGTTGGTGGTTCAATAGGGTTACGATGGTTGATAATGGGGATGATATTGTTGGTTGTAATGGAGTGTGATATAGATGATGGCGTGTTGAGATAGAAGCAATTATGGAATTATGAATTTGCGCGGGTCATGGTCAAAGCTGTTAACCTTTGTCAAAATGTTAGGCAGCAAGGGTCAAACTTGGTCAACGAGCAGTCAACAGAACATGAACGCGATTAGATCGAGACGAATACGAGTGGGAAGAGTACATGAACGAGTGGAAGGTATAATCGCACACGTCACTTAGTTAAAAATTTAATTATGATTTGCACGTGTGTTGTTTGAGCTCTAATTATAAAATACCTAAATTATAAAGATGAAAATGAACGCTAATGGATATAATTGTTTACTTTAAAATGGTTAGTTCATACACGAGACGTAAGTATAAAATAATAGTTACTAAAAACCGATCAAGATTGTTACTATAGTTGGTGTATAGTTTATTAATACAAAGTATTCAAACAAATGAGTGTGACTTGTTAGCGTTTTCAAAACCACAAATATGCACATATAATGGAATAACATTATTTTTCTTAAATTGTTATTAGCATATTTAATTATACCAGGATATAATTTCTAACACTAATTATAGATTTGTCATCAAAATAAATATCATCATTGGGAAGATAATATTACTACTGAAATTGATGAAAATAAGACTCCATGTATAACCTAGGTAAAGATGTACATCTGTTTATGAGAAATAGTTATAACACGCTAACAATTAAGCAACTTATATTTAAGAGGGTATGATTATTAATACTTGAAAACTCTATATATATATATATATATATATATACATTGTGGTATAACCCTCTCTCGTATGGATAATGTCATCAATGATAATCATCTATAAAGATTGAAATCTCCAAATCAACAAATTATTGTTACAATTATTGTACTAAGGATCATTACCCGGATAAGAACATTGATTAATCTAATATGCACAAATTAGCACATAACAACTGATACTTGTACAAAAAGCTAAGATACAATAATCATACTAATCGTTAACTTTAAGTTAACTAAAGAGCTCAACCGCACGAATGTATAACATCATGCTAATTCTAAACGTGAATCTTATATGTTCTAGTTAGGATTGCTTTGTTGATGATCATCACTTTCTTTATCGAGCTCTGAATTTATATAAGGATACCAGGTGAGTTTCGTGGCCCCTTTTTATATTTATACAAGTTTTTACTGTTTTCAATCAATGGGGGAAAAGTATGCTCACCCGTTTTCAATGATGTACACTGTATATTCTGTTTTCATACTTGGAATCAATGTGATACTGTTTTGCATGCATACATGGTGTTATTCTATGATTCTTACAACCATTAATTCCGGGTTAGGAACCAACGGATAGGTATTGGTAGTACTACTGGGTTGACACCCCCACCCTTTGACGATTGGTTAACTTGCAAGTTACCAACACAGCTGCCAGCAATCCGGCCAAGGGTGAATATATTCCGTCGAATTTATATGCATAACGTCATTAGGGTTTGGTTGTCTTAAACACATGTTATGTGGTTTGTGCTTGCAGTATGATTCCAAATCAAATTCTATACAGCATCAAATACATGTTTTCAATTTAAACCTGCGGAACTCACCAACATTATGTGTTGACATTTTTGAGCATATCTTTTCAGGTGAACATAATCAAAGAGGATAGCTAGTGCTGATGCCTTAGCAGAGACCCTCAGGATTTTATTAGTTTGCATTTGTAATGTATATCATTTGTATTCATTTGTGAACTATGTGTATTTTGGATTTAGAATCAATAAGACTATGATAGTCGTGGAACTGACTGACCACGACACAAGTCACCATTGTGTCGGGTGACGTCATGACACGAGGATTTTGCACGTATTATGTCTCTGTAATTATACCAAGTGTTATGACGATCCCGTCCGTCGCATCCTCGTGTTTCCGCTATAAGCGAGGGTGTGACAGTTTGATTGGATATGGTTTTACGAGAAACATTGTTTGGGGAGCATGTTTGGATTTTGGCCTAATCAAATTACAACAATGAAATTAAATTATAAGTAGGATATATTTGTATCCCCCATTATTTGGAGTTTTATGGAACTTGGTGTTGGGTATTATGGTTATTGGTCTTTATATGTCTTAAATTTTAAGGAGGTAGGCCTTGATGCCTAGATTTATATAGACTTAGGGGTTGTTTGGTAGGCTGTTAATAATTCCATTAAGAGACTGCTTCTGAATCGGTGAGAGGTACACCGTGTTTGGTTGACTTAAAAGTCACTTCTTAATAGTTCATGAAGCCTCTTAATGGGTAAGTTCAGAAACATGCTAAATGATTCAGAGGCTACCTCTTATTCAGTTTGACTTCTTAATGGTTCAACATAAGGATGTCAAATAGCCCCAGTCTTATAAGCAGATTTGGTTTTATTGGGCTTTGTCTTTATTGGATTAGCCTTTGAGATATAGTATTTGACTATTATGTAAGACTTAGATTGATTTTGGTTTATGAGAAATCTTTTTTGGAGAACATGTTTGGATCGTAGCCTAATCGAATTTTGAGGATGAAACTAAATTTAAGGGTACATTTATAACACCTGTCATTCAAAGTTCTATCGAATTTTGAGGATGAAACTAAATTTGAGGGTACATTTATAACACCTGTCATTCAAAGTTCTATGGACTAGTGTTAGGTTTTATAGCCCTTGGCCTTTATATGCCTTAAGTTTTATGGACTCGGGCCTTATTTGTCTTGATTTTTATAGACTAAGACTTTAACTGGCTTTAATTTTATTGGCGTGCATTTTTATAGGATTTAGTGTTTAAGATGTTTTCATATTTGATTATATGAGAAACCTAGTTTTAAATACATGATAGGATTATGGCCTAATTGAATTTCAAGGATGAAATTATATATAGGATAGATATGTAACACATATTATGTGGAGTTTTATAAACCTTGGTGTTGGATTTTATGGCCCTTAGGTTTTATATGGCTTTACTTTTATAAACCTAGGCCTTGTGTGCCTTGATTTTATGAACTTAGGCCTTTAACCAAGTTTTATCCACCATTGTCTTTAGTAAATGACAAACTCACACACCTATTAATCTAGTCCTAAATCTACATCAATTGTCCATAACACCATTTAAGGGCTCACCAAAAAGTATTAGCGAGTGCTTCTATCATTGTGGGCTTTATTCATTTATTTTTTCATAAACAAGAGCATATGTTGTATAGATTGGAAGCCAAAATTAATGATATCAAAAGACAGAAAAACTCAAACGTGACAAAAAAGAAAAAAGGACCACCTTTATTGCTATAGCAAAATGACCTTAGTAAAGCTTAATAAATAAATTATGACCGTCATTGATTCATTGCAAATGAATTAGAAATTGTAAATGATTCACTAACGTGAATGTATGCTTACAAGTAAACATGCAGTCTACAACATGAAGTTGAATAAAAATTAGTTCTTAATACTACTACAATATTTACATCTATAGTTGAGCAATTGCACAATATAGATTGTTAAACTCACTTCCCGTAAAAACAAATAAGACTCCATTGGCATTGAATATCTTCTTAAGTCATAACTCATAAGGATAATATAGACTCCATCAGTTAAATCACCTTTGTTTATGTATTACCAATATAATGTCAACCTTCAACGGACAAGTCGTGTTGTAATTTTACGAATAAAACCCTTTGAAATGTATATTGATCGGATGGTGAAAGTTCAATGTTTAAAGGTTTTATTTTCATGCTTTACGTGCCAATTTATGAGAAATAGAGTTGATTTGGGATGTTCTTGTGTTTGTAGGTTAAACATGAAGTATACGAGAAAGTTGGAAGAAACGGGACAAAAGTTGAAGCTCGGGAGGTGAAGAACTGTTAAAGCGAAGTTGCAAGACAATAGTAACCTAAAACGTGCATTAACTTAAGCTAGGAAGATAGTTACGGGACCCACGACCTATTAACGAAAAGATCTCAAAAGTTACACATGAAAATCAAGTTTGTGCAGGGGGTAGAACCACCAAAGACATCCTAGGATCCACTGACGCTGATACTGTCAGAAAACACTGTTGAACAGTGAATAAGCTCACCTGACGTTGTAGGCCACCGACGCTGGGCGTCACGTTTTGGTGAGTTTTGACCTAAGTTAAGAGGTTTTAAAAAGGGATTAACCCTAGAGTTGAAACCACCTCTTTAGACTGCAATCAAGGACAAAAAAAGCAACCATCTTTCACCATTCCAAAGCTTTTTAACATCAAGTTCATCTCGATTCAAATGATCAATTGCAATTGTGTTGAAAAACCGATGATGACGCAAGGCTAAATCAATTGTGATTCATTTCGGGGGACATGTTTGTGCAAGTTTTCATTTTTCTTAGTTTGTAATCTAGTTTTGAGATTGTGATCTTGAACCTTTTAAATTCTATTGGATTGGCTTTTCACTGAAACCAATACATGTGTACCTCCAGCAACAACAAGATGGAACCATAGGCTTCTATGATTATTTAAAAGATTTGATTGTGTTTAAACCTAATTTTAGTTTTCTGTAACTTTGGTTTCTTTTAATCATTTTATGATTGATTATTAGAATTAGGGTTACAAAATTTAAAAAGGTAATTGTGTGAATGAAGTCCTTTAAACTTTAATCCATAATTGTCACTTAAATCTTATCATATGTATGTCATCATTAATAACTTCTCAATTGGTTTTACCAAAGACCATAACTTTGCCAAACCGGAATCCCGAAATAGATTGTTTTTTCCCCAAGATTGTAAAAAACCTAAACTTTTATTTTGTTAATTTAATTCTTTCTCAATTCAATTAATTAAGCATTTTACTTTCAATGTTTAGCAATCTTAGGTTAATCGTTACTAGCACTTTCCTATGATTTCTTATGGATTCGACATACTTCTTACCCTTTACTATTAAAGGTAATTAGGCACCCTTTAATTAATATTTTTAACTGAGCCAAGACATCGATCGTTTATCAGAAGGAAACTAACGCCAATATTCTTCATGAATTTCTCTTAATTATTTCTTATACTACTTTAGAAGTCTACTGTTCCACAACTTAAAACTTAAATTTGTATTTATACTACTATGCACTCATGTAGAATGAACTAAACCAACATTTTCACCAACAAAACAATCAAACGTTCTCGTAATCTATAGGCCACAATCTCAAGATACATGGAGGGGGATGTTATAAAAAAGAGTAACCTGGCAAGTGAAGAAAAATAGCTATTTTATGATGACATTCTCCTGGCAAAAAAATTTTCATACAACAAATTTAATCTAATAAACTAAAATCTATATGTGTCACATGGCTAATTTCTAGCATGTTCACGTTATCACCATTTAGACGTCACCTAGGATTGTCCATATGTCACCATCACAATAAATTACAACTTTGGTAAAAATCTTGACTTTAAAAAAAATTCCTTAATAACTCTCATTTAATAGCATACTAATGAAGATAATTTTTTTCTATAAATAAATAACATTTCATTAAAATACTTTAATGAGAATTAACTTTGTTAAAATATAGTTTAATTTGTACTTAAGAATTATTAAAACTAAAATTTCTTAAAAAGGTATATAAATAGGTTTATGGATATTTATTTATGAATAATAAAATATTTTTTAATACTATTGTTTATAACTCAAAAATATGTTTATTATATATAAAAATTTTATTGATACGTTATCTATAACATATATTAGATATACATATATAAATCTTCTTACTCTAATAAAACAGTAACTTGAGATACCACGTGGCAGCACCACAATCATCGAGATGCCACGTGGCAGCATCACAATCATCATCACCAAAATTTTCTCGCCTCTCTCTCCTCTTAAATAATTACCTTAATTACTAATAATATTATTTAACATTCTTTTACATTTAATAAATTAAAAAAAGAGATCTATTTATTAATATTATTTCTAAATAAACAAAATTTTTATAAAATAATTAATTTTTCTAAAGCATAAAACTTTTTTAAAAATATTAAATATTTTAAAATTGGTATTTTTAAAAATTCAATTTTTTAAAATAAAAAATAATTACATTTGGGAGTTATGATAAAAAAAAATTTAAAAATCGCATTTTTATACGGTTTGTTTTAGAACAAAATGTTTATTTTTTTGAAAAAAATTTAAAATTAAAATTTTAAAATGTTGATACCACTGTTTTATTAGTTATAGTCAGTCATATCGTATCTTATAATATCATTTATAAATAATAAATTTTATTACATTAATATCTTATTTATTAAATCCGTGTAATGCACGGGTTTACTAAAACTAGTTTATTATATAACGTTTTATTTCAATACGTGTAACACATGGGTATCTAACCAGATAATATATTTTAACTACTATCTTCACTATAAAAAACAGATTTATTACTAATTAAGTCACAAACCTGGTTTTCTGAGTAGGCTTAGCAGCCCCTTAACATTGGCAAGCTTGGCCTCATATTCTTTCTTCTTAAAAATAAAATAAATAAATATATATGAGATTCCTACAAACAAAAACAAGTATTGAAAGCAATCATAATTGATCATCATACCATTTTATCTTGCATTTCGTCAAATAGTCTGCACTTAACCGCATCTCTACAAATCCAAATTGACAAAGCTTATATTTTGATCTTGATTTTCATGGAGTTCCGGAAGCATTTTTAATGTTCTCTTATGTGGCAAAATCTTTAAGCCAAATTCATTGATTATTAGCACAAAAGATCACAATGTTAAAATATAGGAGATGAAAAAAGTAACATAAGAACCGTCTAGATACTAAAACTAAGATAAATTAACCACAAACCTTAAGGCTTGAAACATGACTTTTAATTTTTGTTTAATTACATTTTCCATTCCAGCCTATGAATAAGCATTTCAGAAAAGAAAATTACAGCATTTAGAAATTAGTATAACTTAATCTTAAAACCATATTTGTTTAAAATGAACACTAAATTATGCACATTGTAAATTGTCAAACCATATTTGTTTGTTAAACCTTGATTCTAAAAATTAGTATAACTTAATCTTAAAACAAGAAATTGAAATACCTTTGATCCTTTCAAACTGTGAGATAGATGAAAAACAAGCAGGATTCCAGGGACAAAAGGAATCGATCACATAAGAAAGAAAGAACACAATATTTTGAATCCTTTATTTTTTCTAAAATAAGATGGATTCCAAGGACAAAATGGCTATCGAGAGCACTAATCTTGTTCTAATACCATAAGAATCTTGTATGTAGTAAAGAAGGTAAAGAACAAAGTTTGAGAGAATAATGAAATCTCATCTATTCATTTTACTAATCATAAAGTATAATAGTTTAGTATTTATAAACATACACACAAAAAAAATAGTTGTAACGTAAATCATATGACCATCAAGAAAGGAGAATAAGGATCAATCCAAAAATGTAAGCCTAATACTATGTTCTGAGCTGCTAGAGATGAAAACAAAACAAAGTTGGAGAAGAAGTTATTGCAACATTAATGTATTACAATACTCTCTTAGTCTCTTTGCAACATACTTCCATGAAAGAACATGATTCTATTTTTCAAATGGCAACAAGTTAGATCACAAATCACAAATCTATTAATTAAAAAATTAGATGTCCTTTATTCACAAGAATCGATATCAAAATTCAAGCACAATATCTAATCAAGATGAACGAACATATATACGAAACAACATACCAATTGAGGGTTGAAACTGTTACTCTAATCGTTGATTGTAGAGATGAACAACTTGAACATCCAAAGTAATGGTCACAAGTACTAGCTATCTGGTGATGAATCTTTGGGACGGCATTAAGTTTGGCCTCGGCTGCAATAGAGTTGATGGTGGGGTAATGGTGGATGAAGAGATAGCCACGACTGATTTAGGTGGTTGGTGCGTTGTGCGTTGGCGGTTGTTTGGAACTCCATAGGTAGAGAGTGATAGACAATAGTGGAGCGACTAAAGGTGTTGGTGAGAGTATATTAGAGCTTAGATGTGATTTTATAGCCATATTCAACTAATTTTGTGGCCATTGTAGAGATCGGGGGATTAGACGAAGCTGCAGAGCGTAACACACAGATCAAGCACTCATGTTTCCTTCTTTCTTTATATTCTTATTTTTCTCTTTTCATTAAATTCATTTTCATTTATAGAAATCCGATTTCATACTATCATTGATTCTTATAAACTTATAGTTTATGACGAGGATGTTTGTATTCAAAAGTTAAAAAAAGTCATATGACTCAACTTTGAATAAATTTTTTGTTAAGGTAGATAAAAATAAAAATGATGGAATAGAACTTTTTAATTTCATAAAAAAATATATATTTAAACTTTATAAGAACAATACAGAATATTAAAGTAATAATGGAAAAAAATTCCACATTTCATGACGGAAAAAAAATGGTGGGTTTTGATTGAGATGGTGGTCAGAAAATTGAACTTTGGCTTAGTGTCACAGAGTGAATTCTTCAACTCTCGTACGACACTCTTGTTCTAAGTCAACCTTTTTAGTCTCGTGTGGATAGGTTTTGCAGCTGAAGTCTTAATGGGATATTAAATTCGTATAATGCAAGTAGGATGCTTGTGATATGTGATTACAACACATAGTTTGCTCATATTTTTTAAAACACAAGTGTACAAGGCTTTAGAGTTACAAAAAAACTTAGGTGAATACAATTAATGATGCATCACTAGCCTATTTATATTACTTACATTTATTCTAGATCATTCTATATCTAGATCTATCTATACATTATTTTATCTATAACTTGAAAGATCCAAGACCGGATATTTTTATGGAATCATCTAGGCTTTTTCGTAAATTTCCATGTAGCTTCAATGGTTGAATATGTAGAATAATCTAGAGACTTCCGAGATCATTCAAGGCTATAGCCATTTAAACCATGCTTTCTAGCATGTTGTGGGACGTTCTAGAGCCTTTCAGTGCTGCCATGTTGCTACAGAAATATATGGGTTGTTTCGGAGTCTTCCGGTTAGCCTTAGTTGCTATAAAAATTCCCCAAATTGATAGAAATATGGTGTTGGAACTTGACCTTTGGTGGGGTGTGACATTAGCCTTTAGAACTCGGGCTTAGCCTTTAACAACAAATACATCCATGATTAAACCAATCAAATTGATTTTTCTTGGTTTATTAGTTTGGGTAGGGTTATACTATAAAGGAAATTTAATTTAAAAAAATATAAGAATGATTGTGGACCTGACACTTTTCCTTCTATTGTTTTAAAAAGAATGAGATTTTGGTTAGTGTGTCTAATACATCAGCTCGTTATGTCTTATACATTCATTGTATCAAATATCAGTTCATGGTAATATATATTTTATATCATTTGTTATATGTATTTATCATTGGGTTTTACGTTTTAGATCTTTTTTGTTATTTTTGTCATTGTTTCTATAGATTATAAAAGTTGCTATCTATCATTTTGTTTTATAATTAGAAGTACTCAATGAATACTTTCACCAATTTATTTTTCAAAACTCATAGTGTGGAATATAACATAATGTGTTATTTTTGTTATTGTTTTTCTATAGATTATATAAACTTATTGTTATCTATCATTGTGTTTTATATTTAAAAGTATACAGTGATATTATTCACCTATGTATTTTTTAAAACTTATAATGTGCTACATTACACAATGATTATCAAAAAACATAATTAGACATTGTGTGGTTTTATCCTTGATTTTAATGTATTAGATTAATTAGTTGTTAATTTATAATTATGTTTTACATTAGAGATACACAACAATGTTATTTCATCATTATATTTTTTTAAAATTCATCATATTAGAAAAAACATAATAGTATTCAGTTAAACGCAATAACTAACAAAAAAACATAATGAACTGCCTTAATGATCCAATGACGAGATATGAGCTTAAAACATAAAAAATATTATCTTTTATGTAACAATAATGTATTTGTTTTAAAGATTTAAAAACGTTCGTTTTTATGGTGTAATTTTTTTTAAAAATAATAATAATATACGTAAGAGTTATGAACTTTTAAAACAACAGATGAATTTATAAAAAAAAAGTCAACAAAAGTAGGTATTTCTAAAATAACTTTCTAACAAACTTTTTTGAAAACATCCGTTGATGAATGGTTATACAATGGTGGTTACGTATTATACTTTTTAATTTTATTAATCTTGTTATTTGGAAATTTCCCTATTAGTTTACACGAAAAAGAACATTCATAACACAAGATTTCACATTTTTGAATGAGATGAGCACTACTCATCTTAGCTGCTTAAATACCACTTATCAAATTCTCATTTAATCGTTTTTCATTTATATTAAAACTAATTAATTATAATTTCCGTGCTTATAGTTTGTCCAAACCAATATTTCTAATCTTTCTGCTCTAATAAAATAGTATCTTTACATGACATGTGGCAATACCACAATTATCCTCACCAAAATTTTCATATCTCTCTCTTATTAAATAATTATATTAATTACTAATAATATTATTCAACCCGTGTAACACACGATTTTACTAAATCTAGTCCATTAATATAGAAGTTGCATGTTTAGTATTTGATATTGTATTTTTGTAACACGTTCGGTCAACAAGCATATCATTATCCATATGTGTTAATTTTTCTTTTTAAATGACTAAACTAGTATCATTAGTATTTCTCTCCCTTGAACACCATAAATATCCAGTCACTTTTTTCTTCCTTAACCTAATTCATTGTTTTTATCGAAATATGTAAAAATCACCCAAAAACTAAGAAATTCCCCTCCAATAGTAATATATTCTCTTAAACCAACATAGAAATACATACTCCATCACACCCATCACATTCGGTGACTCCTTTGTTTACTTAAACCCTTCCTCCTCACCCACTTGAAAATCTGTAGAGGGTGGAACCGATCATTCTATTACCAATAAACCTACCATTAACACCCCTAATATTAACCCTATGGTATCCGACCCACCACCACATCCACCTTTTATCAACCAACAAAATCAAGAGCAAATAAACAAAGTACATTAGAATGGTGTTTGAGAACACTTTTTATGTATTTTTTACAAATAAACAAACAAACATATCCTGTATATCCCACTAAAAAGCAGGGCCTGGAAGGGGTAGGTGATGACGAGTCTTTCTTCTATATTGAGAGATAGAGAGACCGCTTTCAAAAAGACCCCCGACTCGAAAACGATAGCAAGCAGATTATAGAGCATACAACACATATGTATATATCACATACGAGTTTAGAATAATCATAGGCATATTCATAAGCATAACAATCAAACTATAGTGCATTCATCTCATAAGCATACATCACATAAGCATAAGCATACGCACAGGCATAACAACGTGAAGATAGTGCATACATAAATAAGCAACATGCTTCACCTATAAAGGGAAAATGTCGATGACCTACACATCACGTGGAGGGTCACACATCTGGTCTTCCTTTACTCCTCCTACCAACATATCCCACTAGAAGTCCTTAATTTTAATTCTACGCCTCCACGCACTCCTATCCTTGACTATGTGCTCAAGAGGTGCAACTCTACCATATCCCGCCTAATTATCTCATCCTAAGTCAACTTAGATCTTCCTCTACTCCTCTTACCATCTAAGGTGATCTTCTCTACTGCTCTAACCGGCGCTGACATCGGTCTCCTCTTCACGTGCCCAAACCATCTTAATCTTTCCTCTCGTATTTTATCTGTGATACAAGCCATATTTAGCCTCTACTGAAACACGTCGTTCCTTATCCGATCCAGTCTTGTATGTCCACACATCCACCTCAACATTTTTATTTCCGCGACCTCTATTTGTCGCTCGTGCAATTTCTTTATGGCCCAACAATCTGTTCCAAGCATAGTCGGATGTACTGCCACTCTATATAGTTTTCCCTTTAGTCTTGCTGGAAACCTCTTATCACATAAAATCCCTGATGCTGCTCTCACTTGCACCATCCTGCTTGAACATCGTGGGTTACATCACTGTGTATCTCTCGGTCCTCTTGTACGTACGAGCCTAGGTATTTGAACCTAGACGACTATGGGACCGCCAGACCCTGGATACTGATTTGGGTGTCCTCTTCATTCTCTCTGATAAAGTTACAATGCATGTATTCCATCTTAGACTGACTTATCCTTAAGCCTTTACGCTCTAGTGCAACTCTCCACTTTTCTAATCTCTCGTTAAGCACCTTTTTAGATTATGAAATTAACGCAATATCATCTGTAAACAGCATGCACCGCGGGATTGACTCGTGTATAGACTTGAGCATCTCATCCAACACTACTGTGAAAAGAAATGGGTTCAATGCCGATCCTTGGTGAAGTCCCACTTTCACCGAGAAGAAATCCGTGTCTCTGACTGAGGTTCGCACACATGTTTTTGCCCCATCATACATATCCTTACTTATCTTGATATATCTCTCTGGTACCCTTCTATCTCGTAGACTTTTCTAAATGAGTTGTTGCGAAACACTGTCGTAAGCTTTTTCTAGGTCAATGAAGACCATATGGAGATCGATTTTCTTTTCTCTATATTTCTTCATTATCCTCCTTATGACGTGTATGGTTTTTGTTGTACAGCATCCTGGCATAAATCCAAATTGGTTTATCACTATCTGAGTTTCCCGTCTAATTCTCGTGTCGATAACTCTTTCCCATAGTTTTATCGTGTGACTCAAGAGCTTTATTATCCTGTTGTTTGCGCAACCTTGGACATTCTCCTTTTTTATTATATATGGGGACTATGATACTGTTTCTCCACTGCTCTGGCATCTTCCCGGTCTTAAAGGTATTTTGTACAAATAACAAACTAAAATAATGACTCTCATGGAGTCATGGAGAAGTTTCTTAGAGCATTCACATCTCATTTCACATCCTTATTTATATAATTATATTAAAAATTATTATTTTTTCTTTCTTCTTTTCAATTAAATAATATATTTTATATGTTTTTATCATTATTTTTTTCTCTCTCCTCCACTCACAACCACTTAAAATATATTATAAAAATCATAGGGATTAGAACAGTGTTTCCTCCAAATACATATTGAATAGTAACAATTTATCTTTCTTTCACTTACAACCATTTATAACCATACCATATAATATAAAGAATATACTTATATCAATTTATGGAACGGGATGTGAATGCTCTTACAACTGGGAACTATTGGGTCCGAGAAGAATAAAGATCTATGAGGTCATTTCATGTTATCTCCATCATCAATATACCTAACAAAAAAAGACAATTTTGGTTCCATTAGAGTTTAATTCCGTTTGCTCAAACTCCTTGCTTAACCCACTATAGAAAAACATCAATAAAGAGTCACAAACACAAAAAGAGTGGCTACAAAGTTGAAGCTTTTAAAGATCTGAATGAATACTGTGATTTGCACATTTAGTGACTTTTGAACTAAATCCTAACTGGAGTGTTGAAGTAGGACGAACGCGTTCATGGAAATCCTCCAATCCACTAGCTTAGCTGAATAAAACTTCGATATGGAGCTGCCATTCATTTGTTTGATGATCATTAATCGTTGTTTTCTCATACTTTATTATTTTAATTTGTAATTAATTACTTAAAAATATGATTAATAATAATAATAAATTTGAAGTAATATTAAAAAAATACAAATAATCTAAAAAATAACTTAAATTCACTTAAAGTTTTTAGATAGAACAAAATAAAATAAATAAATAAAACTAATTTAAATCAATGTCACATAGATGATGTCTCCAAAGATGTTCCATCAAATCCGCAATAAGGTGGTTGTGTGTGTAAAAATCTTGATTTGAATCGAACATGTTTTTAAGTGTTGTTAAAATGGATTTGTGATACGGAATCTCAAGAATCTATCATTGATGAGGATAATCTTATGAAGAAGAATAAGAATGAGCTAATATTGTTAAAATATGTCATTCTCATTTAAATCACAAAAACTACTAGTATAGGAAATGAATACAAAGCGAATAATCTTTGTAAGTTTTCTATGATTGTATTACAAACATGTTCTACCTATTTATAGTCTAAATAAGAAAGATAATGACAATAATGTCCTAATGATTACACAATAATTCTTTAAGTGAAAATAATAAAAATGCCTTCACCCACACTTGCTCGACTTTACTTGTATCTCGTCATTGTTCATTCGCACGTGGTCCTGCTTCACCCGTATGTGAAATATATTCAACACATTCGTATGAGAAAAATCCATAGTCGAATGTGATTTAATAACATCCGTACGTGAGGCCAATGGCGGAGGATAGTGAGGGCCGGGGGGGCGTATTTTTTTCATCGGTAGTGTAAAACTTTAGTCCGTAAGTTTACATTTTTGGCCCGATAGTGTAAATTTTTATATAAATATTGAGTTCGCCCCTTTCCCTCTTAAAAAAATTAGTTTCACCCTTGCCCCCCTATGAGGATGTTCAAACTCCACCACTGTGTGTGGTGTGTTGTATCAGCTCACTGTAGATGAAATTGTACATCCACACTTGTAAAGAGATAAGTTTACATATTAATTTAATGAACCAATCACTATAAAAAATAGCCATTTGTAATTATGTGACTGGTTCCAATTTCAAGCTTGAAACTACGATTCTATGCATGTTAACATCCGGAGGTAATCAGGCAATCATCATCTTTATATGAACCATATATATATCATCATGACTAATCAAATGTGCATGACCAATTATATACACCTTCAGTGGTCAAACGTATATTGTTGAGTCACATATTAATTCGATATGAATGACCTTGTATATATATATATTCATGTTTGCTTCTTAACATTCGTATGTTCTTCATCCATGAATATAACCAATTATCTTAGGTGGCCTTGTGAATATTGGTCATTGGTTGATGGATTAAATCAAACTTCATGTACATTGCATGAACTCAATCACATTTCAACATGCTTGGGAGAATTAAATAAAAACAGTAGCCTAACATCAATAAAACCTAAAATAAAGTGACGTGACCTAATAAACAACTATCATTACTAAACGAACCCATAAACTTATAAAGTTATGATCATTCAATAAATTAAAAACTTACAAACATGACTCCATAATTACATGAAATGCCAAATATACATAAAATAAAAACGGTATTGATCTAGTAAAAATCATGAAGTTATAAAACTTTAATTATAAAAATCGCTAACTACAATTATATGTATATCCATACATACTAAAAAACATAAACTTGTCCAACAATAAAAGATTACCAAAAATAATTACTTACATTTAATTAAATTTAAGAAGTGTTGCATAAAATTAATGTATAAATCTCAAGACTTAAACTTTTATAAAGCAAATCAAGTTTAATATATAAAACAACTAATAAATTTATAAAGTCTTGATTAGTCAAATCACCTTCAATCTAGTCAACACAATAAGCCTTCCTATGCAAAATCTAGGGTTCTTGCAAAATCTAACATTTTTGCAATAACAAAATCCAAACTCATTCACACACATGCATACATATATGACACACACCCCATATGTATGCATATATACAAATAAAATATATACATGCACTCATACACATACACACACACACACACATATATATATATATATATATATATATGTATATGTATATATATAGCATGCATGCACACCTCAAAAAATCTTTACATAAGATATTAGAAATCCTAGATAATCCTAGTTAGCAAATCTTATGAAACTGAAATACGCGATTAATAAAAACATATAAATAACTATAGAATGAAACAAAAGTATATGCATGCATACATATATACACACACTCACACATACACATGCATTACATGCATGCAACAAATTCTTTGAGTTTAATATATTCTTTTAAAACCCACCATTATATTTTTAAATCTAGATGTATATATATATATATGTATATACATATTGTATATATATACATATATATACATATATATATGTATGTAGATATATATATGTATACATATATATATGTATATATATACATATATACTAGTAAGAAACCCGCGCGATGCGTCGGCGGCAACAATTAACATCACGATACTTCTTTTCCATTAGTTTATCAATCGTTCGATGATACTTTGTATAGTACTTCAGTTAGGTTTTTTCGTAGCATTGATTCGCTATCTATATATTAAAACCGATATAGTCAAGAAATCAGAAGAATATTACCATAACTAAGAACCATATATAAATTATTACACTCATGCTTACATGTAGTCCATAAAAGAATAAAATTTTATCAAGGCTTGCATTAGATGCACTCCACTTAATTAACCATTCAATATAAGTAACGTTTCAGTATTTTATATTCAAGTTATACAAGTTTATCCTAATTATAAAAATTACTATATTTCATTATTACTGTAGTGTTGCAAGTGTTTAATAACCATTGACCTAAACAAACAACTGGTAATTAGTGATTTCTTTTTATCAATTTAATTAATAATTTTACAAGCATCAAACAATATTAAAACTCAAATATTTTTAATAGTTGGATCAAATTTTGAATGTAAAAAATTACTCTGACAAAAATATACCAAGACAAGTTATATCCACCAAAAAAACAAAACTTATATTTCAATTTTTATATTTTCCTCATCTACTACTTTCCTTATTTTAATGAGTTCTATTAAAAAAATGCTTACTACCCATTATAGTTTATTCTCCACAATTTTTTGTAACCTTTTCTTTGTATTTTGGAGGGGTGGTTTTGACATTTCACAACCATACCAACCAAACCATACTATCAAAAATTAAAAAATAAATCCCTGAGATTTATTTTCATCCATTTTTTTTTAAAAGCTAATGTTGTTGAGCCTCCTCTTTTTAACACAAGTAGGTGAATCATCAGTTTTATGGCTCAAGATTGCAGCCTCAAGCACACCAATTGGACTTTCAGGAAATGATGTGGTTGTACCACTACCAAAGCTCATTGTACAACCCTTGATCACAACTTCCACACACTCAAGGACCCTCTCCTACAAATACCCAAATCATATATCATCAAGATTCATCATCTTATTAACAAAGTTGAAATAATCAAATAAGTGTACAACTAAACATGCACAATGTACTACCTTCTTTAAATGTTCAAAGAATGTAGAAATTTGATCATTGTCAACTTCAATTCCAACTACAGAAATTGCCACTGCTGCTGCTATCTTAAATGGTTGAAATTCCAAGAAGTCAATACCTGCATTGTCAAAATTACAATTTTACAACAATGTTCATCAAGAAACTCAATCTTGACATAAATTGATGACTTTTAAACAAATATTATTGTTTTTACCTTGGATCAAATCCAAGATGAGTTGGGAAGACTTCAAGATAAGAGATCTTGAACTGCTTTGACTTTGACCACCATCATTAAGCTTTCTAATGAATGAATCAATGAAAGAAAATGGAGTCACTGATTGCATTCTCCATTTCAATGTACTCAAGACAATCAATTCCATTCTTTGGATTGTTTTTGGTTCAAACACAAATCTTGATTCATTAGCCTGCAAATAGGCAATCAAATCTTTTAATTTGATTGATATTAAAAAAAGAAGTTAAAATACTGTTTGATTACAAATCATGTCATTAAGCTGCAATTTCAGAAACAGTAAAACTCACCTGCAAATCCAAAATTGTAGGTATTTCAGTCTCTTCCATTTTGGCTGCAAGTGATACATAGGTTACTGCAAGCAACTGCATCATCCATGGTTTGTCCTTATGTTTGTGAACAAAATTAATGAACATTAAATTGGATAATTACTGGTTTATAATAAAAATTAAGCATTTAATCATGATTAACAACTTACAGGTAATTCATAGACAGAAAGAAATCTGTCCAAATAGTTTACAGATAGATATGGACATAATGGTCCAAAATTGAATTGAGCATAAACCTAAGTAAAGAAAATTAAATCAAAAGCAAAAAAACATTAGAACATCAAGATTCACAAACTACAAAAGCATTAAACGAAAAAAAATTAATTATTTTGATTATTTCTCTGTGGAAAAATCAATCAGAGCCAGAACAAATTCAAGCCCCAAACAAATTGAAACCGCAATTGATCGAATCCACACATACATACGTCAGAAAACTCACAAATTCAATCTCGATTTCACGTTTATAAGTTCTAAAATCACATAATCTAAATTCTAACCCAGCATCATCGATATGATCCCTAAAAGGTTGAACAAAACGACTCATCAATTGACCCAATCCCTAAACCCAAATCACTCAAAACCCGAACCCTAACCCTAACCTCTTAACACTAACAAAAATGTCCAAAATCCAAAACCTAATCTGAAGCGTTTTTGAATCTTACCTCCAAGAAGTTGTAGATGTGAACACTAAAGCTTGAAATCCTCAAGCTTCGAAGTGAAATCCTCAAGCTTCGAAGAGCAGATGTGAAGAACTACAAATCCGGATATTGTGACTTTATCTAGGGTTTTGAAGAATTTGAATTTGAATCGGTGATGGTGATGTTACCTTTGAGCCGAAAGCAACTACCGTTTGAGCGCAAGTCTGATGGTACCTTCCGAGAGCGATGCGACACCGAGAAGTGGAAACTGTTCAGCCATGTCTGCGATCGAGAAGAAAAGAAGGTCGCAGACCTTCTTCTTTGGTCTTGGCGGGTTCTGCGACACCGAACAGCTTTGGTCTGCGGTTCTTCATTTGTCTTCTTTGGTAGCATCGAACACCGAATACTGTACTCTCCTTTTCTACTCTTCTGCTTGTACCATATGCAAGAGAACTTGTACATCTCTTAATTTTAAGAGATTATGTAAAATGACTCTTTTGCCCTAAAGAGTTGCTTATTAATATAGTAGTAGATATATATATATATGTGTGTGTGTGTGTATATATATATATATATATATATATTCACGACACACATACATGCATGAATGGATACTTACATACAGGATTGCATAGACTAGCACAAGCCTTATATATTTTTATAAAAACACACTAACATGTCTAAAAACTAAAATAACATGTTTAAAAACTAAAATGCCTAACTTATAAAAACAACTAGAAATTGTATAAAATGTTTAGTCAAATCACCACCAATTAACCTACGAAACCTCATCAAATCCACCTAAAATCGTCATTACTTGATCTACTACCCAAAATCCTCCCTACATCTAACCATATCTTGTAAAATCCAAGGATTTTTTGGTCCCAGGCCTACTCCCCTTTACCTATTTCAGCCGAGCATCCACATACACACACCACACTTCAAAACTTTTCTACAATTTCACTTAAAACACTCTCTACACCTTTCTCTTGAAACATCATCCTTGTATCACTCGTTCACACTTCAAGAACAACAAATTTCAACTATGTTAAAGCTCATAATCGATTAACAAGAGGAGCTATATCAACTATCTCTAGTCAAGATAGTAACATACACCTACACTTAGTTCAACTCATGTCCTCTATTTCTTTCATTATTGAGCCTGAATATATGCATCATTTTGAGAAGCTCATACTCATGTAAGGCCCCGTTCCCTGGCACCTCACAGCTGGTCATCATCGTACTTAAAACACGTCATTGTATAATCATTACAAAAATCATGCAGTGGAAACTTTGAAATAACTTTTTAATTTACTATAAATGCTTTTGCAAAGTAATACAACATCTATTACAAAACATCGTTTATTTGCATTACAATACAAAATCTTAAACAAAAGAATGCCATCCTAAAAGAGCTGAGTAGCCGCTTCGTGTCATCCTCAGCAACACTACCTGCCAACCGGAAACACATAAAAGTCAGCGTTGCTGAGTGAAGTCTAGTTTTATAATAAAACATACTTTTCCTTCGTTAAACCGTTCTTTACATACATGCGGTCACACAACATACGTACACATAGATACTATCATTATTATCTTCATCATTCATTCATTAGCTTTCGTTCATTTACCGTTCATCTTTAACATTCGCATCTTTTTATAAACTCTTTCTTTCGTTCGTACGTTTCTTACTTTCATTCATACATTCATTTCATTCATTCGTACGTTCATTACATTCATTCGTACGTTCATTACATTCATTCGTATGTTCATTACTTTTGGTGACATGTACAATACCCCGAACATTGTGCACTAGTGCTGGTGCTGGACCTGTGGTAATTAATCACGAATAATGTGCACGAAGCTGATCCAGTCACCTAGGGCAAGTACATGCACCACTTATCTTTCCTCTTTCATTTTGGATCAATATCATGTGCTATACCCCGAACATTGTGCACGAGTGCTGGTGTTGGACCTGTGGTAATGAAATCACGAACATTGTGCACGAAGCTGATCCAATCACCTAGGGTAAGCAGCAAAGATCCCGTACATATGGTCAATCACAAAGATTGGACACCGTTGAGCTAACACCTTCATTGGGTGTGCACCTCCTTACATTTGCTTGCAAGCCTTTTCTTAGTTTCATTCATTCGTTCGTTAATGCATGCATTCATTCATCATGTTCCTCTTTTATTATCTGTAAGGATTCCTAGAAGTCTGATGCAGCCAAAACACTCTTGTAACTATCTACTGATCATAACAACTGAAGAAGACATCAGCTGAAGACAACAGCTGAAGGTAACAGCTGAAGACAACAACTGAAGTCAACAGCTGAAGACAATAGCTGAAGGTAACAGCTGAAGACAACAGCTGAAGACAACAGCTGAAGGTACCAGCTGAAGACAACAACTGAAGTCAACAGGTGAAGACAACAACTGAAGTCAACAGCTGAAGACAACAGCTGAAGGTAACAGCTGAAGACAACAGTTGAAGACAACAGTTGAAGACATTAGCTGAAGACAAAGTCTGAAGACAGTTTTCAGTAGTTGTCACAACAACTGAAGAAGTACTCTTCAGTAGTTGTGATGATCCTCTTTCAATAGTTATCACAACAGCTGAAGAAGTATTCTTTAGTAGTTGTGATAGTCTTCTTTCAGTAGTTTCATGTAATGATCAAGTCTTCCTGCATGCTGCACAGAACATGAAGTAGTATTGCTACTAAAGTTTTACACCACTTCAGAAACATTTCAAGTGTAAAATCTTTCAAAGCCAAGACCAATATCTTCTGAAGACAGAAATGAAGTCTTCCTTAACCTCAAGACAAAGTCTTCCGAAGCCAAGAAACCAAGACAGATTCTTCCGAAGACTTTTATCATACATGCTTTTATCTGATGTACTTTTTCTGAAAAGCTGAACCACCTTACCGCTGCCCGCTCTGGTTGGTCACCAACTTATATGAGTTGTTGAAAAGGTCCATGCTTTAGGAAAACTGTACATTGAGGTCTTGGGTCAAACCTTTCTACTTTATGTACTTTTATCCTTTTTATAATATATTAGGATGTGAGCTATGGCATGTCATAGTCACTAGCCAAAAGGCAATCTGCCTTTTGACTCTACATGGATTGTGTTGTCTAGTTCATGTATCCAGCTAGCCTTAAAAGTATGGCCGTCTGTAGGTTGTAGTATATAGTATCTCAAAGTCTTGTAATGTATGCATGCTGAATACTTGTAACTTTGAATTTGAGAAGCAATATACAACATCCTTGAAAACCAACCACTTGTGTTGTTATCTTGTTCTTTCTTTCTGAGTTTACTTTTGTGTTCTTAGCATCATCATAACCGGTTCCCCATTTGATCTGTTAAGTGTTCTAATACACTCTTCTCATTGTGTTGTTGTGTTGTAAGTGCTAACCCTTCACCCGGTCCTGCATTTGGTATCAGAGCTTCCAGACTCTTGATATAAGATCGCACCATCTTAAGATCCCTCACACACACAAAGTACTTAACAACTCAAATGGCAGCTCTTTCTAAAGCTGATATGGAAACTGGTACTATGACCAAGTCCCCACTCATGGTGCACAAGAATGGAAGGCTTTATCAAGTGTCAAGATTCAAGGATGTGGGACTCAGTTATCAATGGCCCCTTCATACCAAGCACTACTTCTGCTACTGGTAATCGTATCATCCCTAAAGATGTAGATGATTACTCAGAAGAAGACAGGAAGAGAATAGATCTTGATCAAAGGGCCATGACTTGTCTTCAAACTGCTCTTCCAAACTCCATCTACAGAGGCTTCAAGAAGTGCAAGACAGCTAAAGATCTATGGGAAGCACTGAAGCTCATGTATGAATGATCCAAAGAAACTAAAGAAAACAAGAAGGATCTCTTGAAGCAGCAGCTTGAAAACTTCACATTCAAGGCTGGTGAGACACTGACTCAACAATATTTCAGGTATGTTGAGATAGTGGACACTCTAGTGGATATTGGAGTAACTCTTGAGAACAGGGACTTAGTAAGGAAGTTCATGTCTTCTCTTCCTAAATTATGGACACATTATTGTGTTGTGATCAGAGAGAACTTCGGTATACTTAAGAAACTCTTCCTCTGGTAACTCCAATAACCAACTGAGTTCAACTCTTCATGTGAATGAAATGGAATGCATTGAACCACAACATCAGTTGCTATGCTACCCTGACAACTCACAAAAGGTGCCTTCCATCACTCTTCCAGAGACACCAAGAGAAAGCTACACTCAAGGAAGTCCCTTCCAAGAGACAAGTTCTTCTCATGCATTTGTCTCAGCTGATGAAACCTCTGGCAACCTTCTCTTCACTCTTGAAGACTTGGACTGTATCCATCCAGATGATCTGGAGTATATGGAGATAGTTCAGCAAATGGCTCTTCTCACTCACAGGGCCAAGAAGTTCTACAAGAGGACTGGGAGAAGATTTCCAAGCAATACATCCAGTGGAAAGTTTGGGCTGGACAAAAGCAAGGTAAAGTACTACAACTGTAACCAGATGGGGCACTTGGCAAGAAGGTGTAAGGAACCAAGAACAAATGGTTGCCAGACACAAACCAGACCAAACTACACTAAGAAAGTTCACCAGAATGAGAACCCAAAGCAACAGGCTGCAGTTGATGTTGAAGAGGGAGGCTTTGACTGGAGCTTTCAGATAGAAGATGCATCTCCAAACCAAGCTCTCATGGCAGATCATGATGAAACCAAGGTATTGGAAAATCTTTGCTCTTCTGAATGCATTGCTAAAGTTAATAGATACAGGTCATATAACTTAGAGCTGAGATCTGACCTTGAGTCCTTAAACATCTTGAAAGCTAATTTTAAAAGAGCTGAAAATGACTATAAACATAAAATAGAAGATTTAGAGAAAACTATTTCAACTCTTAAACATGAGCTAACAAATTACAGGATTCAGATCAAAGATCTTATAGCTAAGCTTGTGTTCTTGAAGAAAATTGTGTTCTTGAAGAAGCTAAGCTTGTGATCAGCAAAGCTAAGGCAGAAAATTGTGTTCTTGAAGAAGATACCTTCAAGAACATAATATCCTTATCCTTGCATGCAAAAGTGTGTTATCAGAACAAGCAGGGACTGGGATCTAGTGAGATAGCTCCTCCATACACCATCTTGTCTGTAAGATCTCCCAGGTGTGGAACTTGTGAAGATGAGCTTCCCTTCATAGATCCTTTGATTGAATAGGATGAAGAGGAGATGGTGAAGAATGACTTTGGTTTGAGTGAATAAAAGCATTCTGAGAAGGGTCACCATTCCTCTGAGGAGAGTAAAACTGTTGGGATGACAAAGTCAAGAAGAAAGAACTTGATCAGGAAAGCCAAAAGAAAATCAAGGAAGGCTCAAGAGATCAAGGCTACTTTTGACTCTAAGCAGAAACAAGTTTTCATCTCGGCAGGGTTTGAAGTAGTTAAGACTGATGATATGAAATCTGGTTCATGTGCAACTCATCTCAGCAACAAGAAGAACACTGATCTGTTGTGTGTTACTGCTACACAACCTGGATCATCCAACTCCAAGAACAGTTCTCAACCCAAAAGAACTGTCTTAGCTCCTACAAAGGTGAAGATGGAGAAGGGATGTGACCAAAGTCAGTGCTCTTCCATGAAGAAGACTCTTGGAAAGAAGAATCTGAAGTGTGTCATGTGTGAGAGTACTTCTCATTTGACTAAGGATTGTCCATACAATCCTAAGGGTACTCTTCACATGATAAATAAAGAGACTTCCAAGAATTCCAAGATGAAGAAGAAGGCAAGTGGAAAACTGCCTTCGGAAGAAAATTTGGTCTCGGAAGAAAGGAATGCTTCTGAAGTACTGAAGCTTGCTGCAGTAAAGGCAAGATCTTTCGAAGGACCAGTCATCAAAACTTCTGAAGTCTCAAAAGCTTCTGAAGTATTGAAGGTCAAGTATAAACTTCCAAAGGTGGTGTGGAAGTCAAAGAAAGACCAAAAGACTGAAGGTTCTTCATCAACAACAACTCAAGATCCTCAAAGCACAACCATTGGATCTATTACTGTTGCATTGTCTTCAACTGTTTTAAATGAGCCCAAGACCAATAAGGCTTGGGTTTCCAAATATAACTAGCTATCTCTTTGTGCAGGAACAGCTACAGACAAACAAAAATGTGTGGATCATTGACAGTGGTTGTTCCAGGCACATGACAGGCAATAGGTCACTACTCCAGAAGTTTGAAAGAATTAACGGAGGATCAGTTGCTTTTGGAGGAGATGCAGGTGGTTACATTACTGGAAGGGGCAAGGTCATAAATGTTAAGCTCAGCATTGACAAGGTAAACTTTGTCAAGGAGCTAGGATACAATCTTTTGAGTGTATCTCAATTTTATGATCAGAGTCATAACATGCTGTTTACTGAGCATGAGTGCATTGTTCTCAAGCCTGGGGTGGTCATTCCTCATGAGCACATCCTACTCAGAGCCCCCAGGAAAGAGAACATGTACAAAATGGATTTGCAAGACACATCTCCTCAGGAGAAGTTTCATGCTTTCTATCTAAAGCTAATAGTGATGAATCTTTCCTTTGGCATAAAAGAATGTGCCATGTAAACTTTAAGAACATGAATAAATTGATTAAGAATGATTTGGTAATTGGAATACCAAAAAGAGAGTTTACAAGTGATGATCATTATGTTGCATGCCTGAAAGGGAAGCAACACAAGGTATCTCACAAGCCTAAGGAAAGAAATTCCATCACTACACCCCTACACTTGTTACATATGGATCTCTTTGGCCCCACTAATGTAATGAGTTTAGGAAGGACCTCTTACTGTTTGGTGATCACAGATGACTTTACAAGATTCACATGTGTATTCTTCCTTAGAACTAAGGATGAGACCCCTGAGACTCTGAAGAATTTCATCTTAAAGATTAAGAATCAATATGATCACAAGGTCAAAACCATAAGATATGATCAAGGAACCAAATTCAAAAGTCAAATACTTGATACATTTTATGATGAAAAGGGTATTACAAGACAATATAGTGCTCCCAGGACTCCTCAGCAAAATGGAGTTGCTGAGAGGAGAAACAGGACACTAATTGAAGCTGCAAGAACTATGTTGTCTGACTCTAAACTGCCCATCACCTTCTGGGCAGAGGCAGTCAACACTGCCTGCTATGTGTAAAATAGAGTTTTAGTAGTTAAGACACATAGTAAGACTCCTTATGAACTTTGGCATAAGAGGAAACTTTTTATTTGTTTTCTCAGGTCTTTTGGATGTCCTTGCACCATCTTGAATACCAAAGATCATATTGCCAAGTTTGCTGAGAAATCAGATGATGGACACTTCATTGGATACTCTTCTCAAGCTAAAGCTTATAGAGTATACAATCTCAGAACTAGAGTAGTTGAGGAGTCAGCCAATGTGACTTTCAATGAACACACTCCTAGTGTGAAAGGTTCTAACCCGGATCCACAGATATATTACCTGTAGGTGATCCTGATCCAAGAATTGATCTGAGAAGATCTTCAAGCAACATATCTCCAGCTCCAGTGGTAACTAATCCTGCAGATGAAGCTTCTACCAGCACATCAATGATGAATCATGCTGATACATCTGAGTTGCCTTCATCTTCCAGTTTTGAGGCACAAAAATCAAATGTAGGAACTTCAAATGTTAGAGAACATGGTGGTGGTGACAGTGATCAGGAATTCCTTGATGCTGAGAACCATCCCATTGAAGAAATTTCAATGATGTCACACACTCATTGGATCAAGTTAATCTTGATAAGTGTGCTGCTGTAGAGGGTGAATCCTCCTTGCCAGATCAAAATTTGTCCAATTTGGATCTGTCTAAACAACTTACTGTGATTCTACAACTAAGGATCCACAAGTCTCACCCCTCTACTAATATATTTGGAGATGTTGGTACTGGTGTAATAACAAGAGGACAGTCTCATAATGCAAATATCTGTCTTCACTCTTGTTTCTTATCCCAAATAGAGCCAAAGAATATTGATGAAGCTCTAAAGGATGGAAGTTGGGTTGAAGCTATGCAAGAGGAGTTGCTTCAATTCAAGAGACAAAAGGTTTGGAATCTATGTCCTCTTCCTCATGGGAAGACTACTATAGGTACAAAATGGGTTTTCAGGAATAAGAAGGATGATAGAGGACCTGTCATCAAGAACAAGGCTAGACTAGTTGTTCAAGGGTATACTCAAGAAGAAGGGATTGATTACACTGATGTCTTTGCTCCAGTAGCAAGACTTGAAGCTGTCAGGATATTCCTAGCTTTTGCTGCATCCAAGAACTTCAAGGTCTATCAACTTGATGTCAAGTGTGCTTTTCTTTATGGAGTGATTGATGAAGAGGTGTATGTCAAACAACCACCTAGCTTTGCAGATCGTGATCATCCTGATTATGTCTGCAAGCTTGACAAAGCTCTCTATGGGCTACATCAGGCACCAAGAAAGTGGTATGAGACTCTATCTCAGTATCTCTGTCAACATGGCAACAAAAGGGGTACCATTGATGGAACTCTCTTCATCAAAGGAACAAGAAATGACATAATGCTAGATTAAGTATATGTAGATGATATCATCTTTGGGTCAACTAATCCAAAGCTCTACAAAGACTTTGAGAAGCTAATGAAGGATAGATTTGAAATGAGTGCCATGGGGGAAGTCAATTTCTTTCTAGGGATTCAAGTGAAGCAAGTTGACAATGGTATCTTCATAAATCAGTCAAAGTATGTGCAAGACATACTTAAAAGGTTCAACATGACTGAATGTAAGGTTGCTAAGACACCTATAGCTAGAAACCACTCCCTTGGACCTGATCTTGAGGGGGAGTGTGTTGATGAACATCTCTACAGGGCTATGATTGGGTCTCTTATGTATCTTACAGCTAGCAGGCCAGATATTATGTTTGCCACTTGCATCTATGCAAGATATCAGGCCAACCCCAAGATGTCACACCTAATCACTGTCAAAAGAATTTTAAGATACCTTAAAGGAGCCTCATCTCTTGGCCTTTGGTATCCTAAAAATTCTGACTTCAATCTGTATGCATATACAGATAGTGATTATGGTGGATGCAATATGACTGGAAAGTCTATATCAGGGGGATGTCAATTTCTTGGTGGAAGGATAGTCTCTTGGCAATGCAAGAAATAATCCTGTGTATCTGCATCAACTGCTGAGGCTGAATACATTGCTGCTACAAGCTGCTGTGCTCAAGTGCTTTGGATTCAAAATTAGATGCTAGACTATGGATTCAACTTCAAGGAGACTCCCATTCACATAGACAACAACAGTGCTATCTCAATCACAGAAAATCCAGTGCAGCACTCAAGAACTAAGCATATCAACATCAGGTATCATCTGATTAGAGATAATTTTGAAAAGAGATTAATCAAACTAATCAAAGTTCATACAGATGAACAATATGCTGATCTGTTCACAAAAGCTTTTGATGAACAGAGGTTTAAATATCTTATATCAGCTATTAGGATGATCAACTTTGAGTAGCTTTTCTTAAAAAACTTAATCATACTATTTCTAAAACTATGTGTGTTCTATGTTATCTGTTCTATCACTTTAATAAGCCCCAGTTTCTCTTTGGAAGAAAATTCTTTTAGGATATTTCTTAGATTTTTTTGAATTTCACACTTTTTATCCTTTGGAAGATGTCCTATCCTTCAGAAGATTTAAAGCAAAATTCTTCAAAATCTTTGAAATATTTTTGGGAGGCAAAATTTGCCTTCAGAAGCTTTCTAGTCAAAACTTCCGAAGCAAAATAACCTTCGGAAGATTTTTGGTCAAAATTCCAAAGTTAAAATTATCTTCGGAAGATTTTTTAGAATTCCAAGAAAACTACCTTTTGGGCAAAAAGCAAACTACTTTCAGAGGTGGGACCAACACAATAGATTTCAAAGTTTATCCTTTTTCATTAACTTTGTCTCAAATCCAAATTCATACAAATATCCAACGGTTACACCTCTTTCCTCTACCTGCTCCAAAATTCACCCATACCTCAAACCTAATCTCTCTGAAATCACTTTTGTTTTTCACCTTTCTTCATCCTTAAGCTTTTCAAAATGGCCAACATTCCAAACAGAAACAACCCAAATTTCTCCATGCAACTCCATAGGCAGCACAATCAAGTTGCCTTGTTGCACTCTGAGAAAGATGATAGTTTCTCAGAGGTTTGCCATTTTCTTGCTCTATCCAACTACTACACCTCACTCACCATTGATCCTATTCTTTATGAGGATCACCTACTTGACTTTTAGAGGACATGTCAAGAGGTTATTATGGATGGGGAGAAGGCACTGTCTGCCACAGTGCAGGGGAGGACAATATTTATCACTCGAGCGATCATCAACACCCATCTTCAGCTGGATGATGAAGAAGGTGAAGTGTCTTTCCCAAAGGAAGCTGTCAACTATTCCTTTAAGCAGATGGGCTATGAGGGAGATTTCTCTGTAAAGACCTTCAGGAAAGGGAAGGTCTCATCCCAGTGGAAATACCTACTCCATGTAGTGATTCACAGCTTGTCCAACAAGCATGGTGGGTGGGACCAGATTCCTGAGGATCTCTCCTTTATAGTTCATGGAATGGTACAAGGGGTCAAGTTCAGGTACTCACAATTTGTTTACACAAACTTGCTTGCTAACTTGGACTCCTTAGAATACTATATGTTTCCTAGATATGTTCAACACATTCTTAACTGTGAACTTGAATCACAGTTGAGGGAAACAAATACTATTCTTAAATTGGGACAGATGAAGCCAGGCATCTTTAATATTATGAAGAAGCCAACTGTAGGCTTCTCAGGGGTAGAAACAGCCCTGGTCCCCAAAATGTTAGAGCTCATTGCTCAAGGTGACAACCTAGCAACACAAGCTAGTGTTGAACCCACACCTTCTACATCTCAACCACTAAAACAGCCTCAAATCATCCTTACCTACCAAAGAAAATCCAAACGAACCCCTGCTCAAGCTATTGAGTCTGTGCAGGTCCCATATACTCACCCATACAGGAAGAAGTGGATACTAGAGCTCCCACTTCTCCTAAGGAGCAAACCACTCCCATCTCTTCAAGAATCAGTGCTGATGTTCCTCATGATCAGCCTGATGAGCTCATAAGCCCAACTGCCTTAAGCCTTCACTCTGAGTCTCAACACTCAAGTGAAAAACCTTCAGGAGACAGTTACCATCCCCAGCCGTTGGACTTAAATACCCAAATTCCCAACCTTGACTTCTATACTGATGAGGACTTAGGCTTTAGTGAGCACCATGAATCTCTCTATCCCTCACCTACTCAAAGAAAGATGAGTGCTTCTAAATTCCCTATGTCTATCCCACATCAATCACCCATTGTTGAGGTGGGTCCTTCTGAACCTGTTCAGGGGATCCATATGGAAGAGGCTCTCACTTTTGCAAGTGATTACATCATTAAGACCTCAACCATGGCAACTCAGCCCATTGACACTTCATCTGAGGCTGTCAATGAGCAGAGGAAATCCAGCAGCCAAGAACCCCACGCTGGTGATGAGAGTGAGGACTTAGGTCCAATTCTCTCATCCCCCATGATTCTTCTGATGAAGATGAGGGGAATCTGAGACTAAAAATGCAACAACTGACACAAACATGCACTTACTTAGTCTCAAAGGTTAGTCATCTTGAATTTCAAGTAACTACCTTACAAAATAGGGTCAATGATCAGCAACTTGAGATATCTTATCTTAAGGAAAAACTAGCTGGGAGACCTTTAAGAAGAGCTCAACCAGGAACACAAGAACCTGAAGATATAGCTGACCTAACTCCTAGCTCACCTATACAAGAAGGTGATGCTACTAAAAAGGGGGAGAAAGTCACTACAATCACAGAACCTGGGATTTCTCCAAGGGGTATGGACATTGAGGACTCACCATCCTCTCTTGTAATTGTTCCTACTCAACAACCTCCTCAAGTTCACATTGATGTGAACATCCTAGACTGCTTGTTTCAAAGTCTCTTTGGGGAGGGTGTATCAAGGCAAGAAGATGAAGAAGATAGACCAAGGCAATCAGGTAATATCATTGGTCAACTGGATGTTGAGGCAGACCCTGAGATTAGCTTCAAAGGGAAAACCTTGACTGAAGGCCCAGTTATAGAGCCTGAAAGTCCTGTCTTACAGTCAACTGATGAAGTGACATAAATTGAAACACCTGTCACCACAACAACTACTTCAGCAACTCAACCCCTCAGTGAAACACCTACTGGTGAAGGTGTATCACAGTCTCTCTCTGGCTAGATCTTGGATGCTACACCAAGCAATGAAAGCCAAAGCTTTCTCCACCCTATGTCACAAAGGTCTGTGGGTGACAAGGGGAAAAGGGTTCTAACCCCTGAGGAGATTGAGGAGGAGGAAAGAGAGAGAAAGAGGAAGCTAAGGGGAGTAAGTTCCACTGGGTCTTCAAGCTTCATGCAAGCTGCAATCAGGGCTGCTCACAGACCAAACACTCAAAATGATGAGTTGAGGGCAGTCAGGATTACTTACTTACAGACCAGGAACTATGACATAGATGAGATTATATCTCTCCCCTTAAAGGAATTAAATGATCTGGCTGACATGGAAATGTCAAGAAAGAGGAAGGAAGCTGAAGATGCAAGAATTCTTCTTGAGATCAAAGAGAAGAAAAGACAACAAAGATTATACAAGCATATTTCTACTCTCTCGCCAGTTCAAGAAAGTCCTGTGCAAGAGGCTGTGGCTGCTACACAAGAACCTCAGGTAGTTAAAGAAACAGATAAACAAAGAATGATAGACTACCTGAGCGCCACAGGCTTCTACCAGGCAGAAGCACTTCTTCCTTTGTCCTTTGAGTACATTGAGTTTGAGTATCTCAAACAACTTGAACTTCAAGCACTCAAAGAGCAGAAGTTAACAAAGAAGAAAATAATGGAAGAAGCTGCTAAGTCAAGAGCTCTCATTCAGAAGAACTTGAAAAAGTCTGATGATAGACATAGAACGATGAGCTTCTTGAAACTGTATGGATTCTCTGGAAGGAGACTTGGCCCTATGTCTCTATCTACTATGGATGAGCATATCAGGGTGATCAAGCAGAAGATCAAGAGTGGAGAGCTTGCTGACTTGCACACTCCTCCAAGTCAAGCTCTACCTCAAGTAGAGGTTAAGTTTGAATAACAAGAGACAACTCAAACTGAACCTCCAGCTTCATCTTCTGATCCACAGCAGGGTCAAAGGCCAGCCTCTTCAACTATTGACCAACAGCAAGGTCAAAGGCCAGCCTCAACATCTGACCCACAACAGGGTCAAACTCCCTCTCCTTCTGAACCTATGAGGGAGGAACACCCAACTGAGGAAGACACAACTAATCTACAAGGTGCTATAGGCCAGTCTTCTCAGTTAAAGACTGCAAAGAGGAAGAAGAGGATGGCTTCTAAATCTGATGCAAAGAAGAAGAAGAAGTCAAAATCAACCTCCTCTGATCCTCAGGATGAATCAGAACATCCTAAGGAAGTGCAAGAAGAGAAAGCCAAATCATCTCCAATTCAAATGGCTCCTCTTGCATCAGGAAGACCCATCTTCTCCTGGACTTACTCAACTAATCCAGAGAGATGACATGTAGTCAGAGATCAAGGTGAAGTAAATGTCTACTCTTGGGAAGACCTCTTTAGTTTACCTCTGCATGATCTTTTTGATATGAGAAGATACTTCACAAATCTGAGTGATCCTGACCCTCTAATGAAGAAAGGAATGGTCATGATCATGTTAAGGACTGTGAACTGCTGAATATCTTCAAGTGTTTTGGTAGCATCAGCCTAGGGGAGTTTGTATGGATTCCTAGAAGTCTGATGCAGCCAAAACACTCTTGTAACTATCTACTGATCATAACAACTGAAGAAGACATCAGTTGAAAACAACAGCTAAAGGTAACAGCTAAAGACAAGAACTGAAGTCAACAGCTGAAGACAACAGCTGAAGGTAACAGCTGAAGACAACCGCTGAAGACAACAGCTGAAGGTAATAGCTGAAGACAACAACTAAAGTCAACAGCTGAAGACAACAATTGAAGTCAACAGCTGAAGACAACAGCTAAAGGTAACAGCTGAAGACAACAGCTGAAGACAACAGCTGAAGACATCAGCTGAAGACAAAGTCTGAAGACAAAGTCTGAAGACAAAGTCTGAAGACAGTTTTTAGTAGTTGTCACAACAACTGAAGAAGTACTCTTCAGTAGTTGTGATGATCCTCTTTTAGTAGTTATCACAATAGCTGAAGAAGTATTCTTCAGTAGTTATGATAGTGATGACTTGTGTAGGTTGGACTCACCTGCCTGTTAGTGTTTTTGTCTTTAGAATGTATTTATTATGTTTTGTTTATGTTCTAGCGAACCGTTCCGGGCGAACCTATAGGTTCGCCCGGAACTCATAGTGTGTTTTGGCTTGGAGTCTGTATTTGTTGTTGCTGGGCGAACCTAGTTGGGCGCCCAGCGAAGCTAGGCCTTTTTGGTCTGATAGATTCGCTATCCAGTGAATCTATCAGCGAACCTAGAGTCTGACTATATATTGTAATGTTTTCTCATTCTAATGGGAGTTTTTGCCATTTTGTTCAAACCCTAAGTGTGTGTGACGGATAGAGGTGCTAGGAGCTGATTTGTTCATTATTGTAGCTTTATATCCTCTATTAATCTTTGTTTGATCTTCACTTTGATTGTTAAACAAGATTCTCTCATGGTTCAATGAATATCAGTGGGATTTGTGTGTGTTTGTCATCATTTGCACTGTTGAATCGATCATTATGGACCAACAATATGGTATCAGAGCCTTAGTGCTCTTGATAGTTTGATTTTTGGGTTGTTTTTGGGGTTTTTGAGGCAAAACTCTTTTTGATTCATTTCGTAGCTCTTCATCATGTTTCTGATATGGAAATTGCTTGGGGTTTGTAGTTTTTGGTATTAGGAAGCTATAGAAACAAACCGTTCATCAATTGGTTGTGTTTTGAGCAAGTTTTGGTTGATTCCTTGCTGACTAAGTTTGTCCCGTAACCCAGCGAACCTAGCTGATTCATCCAGCGAACCTAGCTGATTCATCCAGCGAACCTAAGGAAATTTGAGTTTTGGTATTAGCTGATTTTTGGTCAGCGAATCTAGCCCTTTTGAACGAAAGTTCACTGCTCTTGGTTGGCAAGCACGTGAAGTAGTCGCTGAATTTAATTTTGAACGAAAGTTCTTGTTCTGCCGAGCGAACTTGTTCAGCGAACCTGTTTTCTCGTGCACACTGCAAGCGAATCTGCTGCTGGTCTGTCCAGCGAATCTATAGATTCACCCAGTGAATCTATCAGTGAATCGACATCATTATCAGCGAATCTGATTTCTGATTTTATCATGTCTACTTCAATCGTGAATGTGACTGATATGGAGTGTGTTCAACCAAACAGACCACCGAGGCTTGTCAACGGTGAGAATTTTGAGGACTGGAAACGTTGTTTGAAGGCCTATTTCTTTTACACAGATCATGGTCAGTGGGAATCTATTACAAATAGACCTCATGTACCAATAACAACTGTCGGATCTGTTACTTCACCAAACCATGATTCTAGCACTTATACTGAGATTGACATTAAGTTGCTTGATCGGGACAAGAAAGCTCTTGGAGCTTTGATTCTGTGTCTGCATCAGGATATTTATAACAGGTTTGCTGAACACACTACTGCTAAGGCATTGTATGATGCGTTATGTGAGTTTTATGATGGGAACGAAGATCTGAAGAAAGACAAGAAAGCTCAAGCTCAGAAGGAGTTTAACTCATTCGTGGGATATAAGCATGAGACACTTACTGATATAACAAACCGCTTTCTGTCTGTTTCGAGTAACCTAAAGAAGTATGATGAACAGCTTGGCAATCATGAGCAAGTGAGTAAACTGTTAGACTCTCTTCCTGCTCAGTGGAGTCTATAAATCAAATTGCTCAAGCAAGAAAGGAACTTTGTTGATTACAAGTTGATGGATGTTATCAACAAGTTAAAATCATTTGATCTTGATGTGAAGGGAAGAGAGTATAATCAGACCATGATGTCTCCCAATGTCCCTTCTCAAAATGCTGCATTGATTTCATCCGATGCAAACTTTTATTATTATGGTGCAGTTTGTGGGAGTTCATCTGGTAATGGTGGCTTTGCTAACTCTGGGTATGGTAAAAATGTCAACTCTGGTAGTGGTTCCAAGGATGCTGGATCAAGTTAAAATGCCTTAGTTTCTACTCAAATTCCACATGATACTATGGCACTGTTTGGGTTATTTGTGCACAGTTATGAGGCTTTGATTGCTGGAGAATTGAAGGGACGTGGTATGACAATGGAAGACATGTATCAGGTTGATCCTGGTGATCTTGAAGAAACCAACATTCAGTGGCAAATGGCCATGCTTACTCTTCGTGCAAGGAGGTTTATGGAGAGAACCGGCAGGAAAAATTTTGGAAACCAGAGTCAGAACAATGCGCTAGGATTTGATAAATCTAAGCTCAGGTGTTTAAACTGTAAGCAGCTTGGTCATTTCAAAAGAGAGTGTCCTTCTCCCATTGTCACTAAACCTATTAATTCTAGAAACTCCAGACTCATTCAAGTCATGGACAAAGTTGAAGAAGCTAAGCCCAAGAAAGAAACTGCTCTGTTGACCAACTTTGATTGGAGTGCAGAAATTAAGGAATCAAAGAAGGAAATCAACCATGCCTTGATCGCTGAGATAGTGGAGGAACATGATCTCGATGATGGGTACATTGACTGTTTTGATCCTTTCAAGGAGTTCTATGCTGAAGCTGATATTGATGTTGATGGCAATGGTGAATCTGTTGGGTCTGAGGAAATTCAAGATCATAAAGTTGAAGAATGTGCTGGTGTGGTTCAGAAAGCTGTGGATCAAGAAGATATGGTTCACACTAGTTTGGTGTGTGAAGCTGTTAAGGAAGAGGTTAAACCGGTTTGTGAATCTGCTGCAAAGGAAGCTGGTGGAAAAAAGGAGCTGAACATGGAATCAATGATTGAAGAAGACAAGAAAGCAGCTATGGAGGAGTACAAAAGGAACACTCCTTATTGCCAATGTGATCGTGCTCTCGCAGTAGAAAAACTGGTAATGAGTCTTCCTTATGATATTGTTGAAGACATGTGTTCCTCCGCATGCAAATTTCGTTTAGTCGGTATATATAAAGCTAACAGGTTACTTATAATGAATGAAAATGAATTAAAGAAAATCAACAAAGATCTTAAACAAAATGAGTCAAAGTATTTTGTCAAATTAAGAGAAGCTTTGAAAGAAAATGAACACTTAAAAAGGACTCTTTTGGAAAAGAACTGTGAAGTTAACTATTTAACTGAACAAGTTACACTTGCCGAATTTGAAATCAGAAAACTTAAAAATAAATTAGAACAGTGGTCACTTTCGAGCATGAAAAGGGAGGAATTATGCAAAAAACAACGGGGGGCAAGGATCAAGACCGGTTTGGGTAATGAAAATGATGCATCGGTATATCCTCCACCTAGTACTTTCTGTTATTCTCCTATGCCCACTCCTCATCCTTCAAATGAGTTGATGCAAGAGATTATACAGAATGATACTAACAGCTCTATTGCAGGTTTAGAAAGAGATAATTCTAAGAAGTTACGAGAAGGATATGATTATGGTGGCAGTAGTGGTCTTGGCAGCTCTAGTAGTCATAATTTTAATTCCAAGAAGTCTTTTGTAGACATTAGCTTAAGTAATCATTTTGTGTCTGGTGGAACTATTTTGGATTCAAACTCTGGGGCATGTAATAGTAACTTAGGATGTTCTGTTTCAAACACTTGTGATGACTTGAACGTTTTAAATTCCGCGTTTGATGCTAATGTGTGTATGAATGATGAAGCTCAACTTTCAGGTCATGTCTCTGAAAGTCAAACAAAAACTAACTGCTTTAACAAATTCTTCTCTCATCCAATCCCATCTTTTACACCAATAAGGATTTCAAAACCAAAAGATAAAGAAATGTCTTCTTCCACTAAAAATAACAAGGATAAAATTGAACAAAAATTAATTAAAGTGGAAGTCATTACAGGGAAGTCAAAAGAGCCATATGACTCGTACAGTGATTCAGATTCGAGATTGTCTGAATGTGATGAAGAAATATCTATTGATAGAATTCCTTCATCAAATTGTTCCAAAACAAGGTTGAGATCTCATTGTTTTAGATGTGGAAAGGATGATCATTTAATAAAGCAATGTCCTAAATCAGGTGGTAGTAGTATACAGACTAAACCTTTTGGAAATAGATTAACAGCTTTTGTGAATGGTTTCTTTTGCAGAAGATCTGTTACTCCAAGACCTAAGCACACTAAGACTTGGGTCCCAATTTCCAAAGTCTAACCATTTTTTTTTAAAATGTCAGAACATTCAGAGACCGCTGTAAATAGTTATTGGCATGTAGATAGTGGATGTTCCAGATATATGACTGGGTTGAAGGACCTGCTGACAAATTTTAGAATAATTGATGGTAGCTATGTTGCTTTTGCTGGAGACAAGAAGGGTGGAAAAATGATTGGCCAAGGAGATGTCTCGAATGGATCCCTTGCTTTGGAGAAAGTCAACTATGTTCCAGAATTGGCGTTCAATCTTCTCCGTGTATCACAAATCTGTGATAAAAATATTCCCGTGATGTTCCTTGCCAACGAATGTCTGTTCTTGACACCAGAGTTCTCTATCCCTAAAGAGATGGTGATCATGCGAGCTCCAAGGAGAAATGATACCTATTTGTTAAATATGGATAAAAAGAATCATCTTCCACGGTGACCTGTCTTTTATCAAAAGCTTCTTCTTATGAATCTTTTCAGTGGCATAAAAGATTAGGGCATATTAATTTTAAATTGATAAATAAGTTAGTTAAGAACAATTTGGTCAGGGGACTACCACTGAAAGATTATTCTGTGGTAGAAAAATGTATGGCTTGTGCAAAAGGAAAACAACACAAAAAGCCATATAAACTTAAAATTCAAAACACGATTTCACATCCCCTCGAATTGCTACATACTGACTTATTTGGCCCTATCAATGTTAAATCAATTGCTAAGAAATCTTATTGTCTTGTTGTGACAGATGATTACTTAAGGTACTCTTAGGTGAGATTTCTGACTAACAAAAGTGAGACTGTTGAGGAGTTGATGAAGCTGATTCTGTTGATTGAGGTTCTTGGGAAAAGGAAGATTCAAGCCATCAGGAGCAACAATGGAACAAAATTCAGAAACCACATCTTCGATTCATTCTGTGAGCAAAGGGGTATTCTCAGACAGTTCAGTACTGCCAGAACACCTCAACAAAATGGTGTTACTGAACGTAAGAACAGAACACTAATTGAAGCAGCTAGAACGATGTTGATCGAGTCAAAGCTTCCGATTATATTTTGGACCGAAGCAGTTAATTGTGCAGCTTACGTTCTGAACCGGGTATTGATCGTCAAGAGCAAGATGAAGACATCATATCAGTTGTTCCGAGGAATTAAGCCTCTCATTGATTTTCTGCGCCCTTTTGGTTGCTCTTGTACTCTGTTGAATACTCAAGACCAGAATACAAAGTTTGGTGCCGTCTCTGATGAGTGTTTCTTTGTTGGGTACTCAAAAACACAAAAGGCATATCGTGTGTATAACAAACGGATGCGGATTGTGCAAGAGTCCTACTATGTCGACTGGCAAGAATCTAGCTCAACAAGCATTGGAAGTGAGCCTGCATGGTTTTATGATTCTACCACTGTTTTCAAATCATTCAATTTGCCAATTCCCGATGATGATGACGTCATTCCTTACTCTCCTGTGAATCTTATTCCACCACAACCGTAACCGTCTGTCACATCATTACCACCCACTTCATTTGATATCCCATCTCCATCACCTCCACCATCTCAACCATCTTCATCTTATCCTATAATCTCATCTACCATTCCATCCACACCTTCATCCATTCCAAATTCTCCTATCGATCCAATCCCCAAAAATTCATCTCTTCCTTCACAACCATCCACTTCCGCATCCACATCTCAACAAAACCCTTCATTGCTTAACACTAATTTTAAAACCTTGAAAGATCACCCTCATAACTACATCATTGGATCTATCACAGACGGAGTAAGGACTCGAAGTCAGAGTGGGTTGATAAATGAGTGCCTTTATGCAGCTTTTCTATCCTAGATTGTTCCAAAGAATTATAAACAGGCACTTGAAGACCCAAGTTGGGTGGACTCTATGCAGTCTGAGTTGCAGCAGTTCAGGAAGTTGAAAGTTTGGGAGTTAGTTGATCTTCCTCCAAACAAATGCCCCATTGGTACCAAGTGGGTTTTCCGGAACAAGCCAGATGATTGTGGTGTTGTTTTCAGAAACAAAGCCAGATTGGTTGTTCAAGGATTTGCTCAGGAGGAGGGGATCGACTACACTGAAGTGTTTGCTCCAGTTGCTCGGATCAAAGCCATCAGAATTTTTCTTGCACATGCACCTAACAAGAACTTTAAAGTTTTTCAAATGGACGTGAAGTGTGCATTTATATATGGAAACATTGATGAGGAGATCTATGTATGTCAGCCACCAGGTTTTGAGGATCCAGATTTTCCAGATAAAGTTTACAAGCTAGACAAATCTTTGTATGGGTTGCATCAAGCTCCCCGCATCTGGTATGAGACCTTGACACAGTATCTCCTCAGCAAGGGTTTCTCTCGTGGGACTATAGATATGACACTATTCAAGAAGGAGGTCGATGGTGAGATGCGGATTGTTCAAGTGTATGTGGACGATATTATCTTTGGATCAACAAATGAAAGGCTGTGTAAAGAATTTGAAGAATTGATGAAGGATCGCTTTGAAATAAGCATGATGGGGGAGATGTGCTTCTTCTTAGGGTTGCAGGTGGAACAGAAACCTGAAGGTATTCTTATTCACCAAGAGAAGTACATCAAGGAAATCATCACAAAGTTCGGCATGGATGATTCAAAGCCAGAACTTTCTCCCTTCACTGCACAGACATGCTTGTCTCCTGATAATAATGGGAAGTCTGTGGATGCTCATCGATATCGCTCGATGATCGGATCTCTCATGTATCTGATTGCAAGCCGTCCAGATATCACATTTGTCATGTGCTGCTGTGCTCGTTATCAAGCCAATCCCAAAGAATCACATGAGCTAGCTGTTAAACGCATTTTTCATTACCTTAAGGGTTCCTCTCGTTTAGGGCTTTGGTATCCAAAAGGTGGGAATTTTGATTTACATGCTTTTTCTGATAGTGATCATGGTGGTTGCAGGATTAACAGAAAGTCAGTAACCGGTGGATGTCAATATCTGGGTGACTGTCTTGTTTCGTGGCAAAGCAAAAAGCAAACAACAGTGTCCTTATCCACGGGAGAATCTGAATATATCACTGCATCAAGCTGCTGTTGCCAAGTGCTCTGGATTCAACACCAGATGATGGATTATGGCATCAATTTCCTCCACACACCGATTTTCTGTGACAATGAAGCCGCTGTTGGAATTGCCAAGAATCCAATTCATCATACTCGAACCAAGAACATTGAAACACGAATTCATGCCATCCGTGATGCTCAAGAAAAGGGGTTCATTGATATTATTCCTATTGAAACAAGGAAGCAGAAAGCAGATCTTTTCACTAAAACATTTGATAAACCACGTTTTTATGAACTGATCTCTATGCTAGGATTAATATCCTTCTGAAAACCTTTTTCTGAGCAAAACAACTGTCTAAGATGTAAATATGTAAATATTTCTTTTATTTCTTTAAGCAAAATTAAAAAAAATTCTATTAGATAGCTATCAAATAGAAATTTTGGGGGGAGAGTTAAAAATAAAAATCGAAATTCTGATTTGAGATGACTGAGAAATGATAGATTTTTCTCTTGATATGCTTTATTTACATGACATGCCATATGTGAGAAATGATAGTTACTGATAAAGATGATTGTTTTGCAATAGAAATTTTATAATAAGTTTGAAAGTTTCATTATATGACATGCTCGGTAGGCTCAGCAATTCAACCAAGTAAACGGTAACCTCGTGACAAACTAAGCTATCTGCATAAAAAATCTGGATAATCCATCTTATCGTTGGTTTGCACGAAATTGAGTCCCGTCAAAAAGGGGTTGAGAGCCTGGCTTATTTGTCTTACCATTGTATATTACCATCTTTCATCTCCGTTGTAAATTATATCTCGTGTTAAAACTCCTCTGCTATGCGAAAGCGTTGACCTGGAGGAATGGACTTCTTTGTTATACGAAAGTATTGACCTGAAGCTCTGTTCACACGATTACAAATGATTATCTCCTCTGCTACACGAAAGTGTTGACCTGGAGCTCTGATTGTTCTGTAAACCATGTAAATTATTATCCCTGACCATCATCCATTAATTCGTCATCAGACAAATTCAAATAAGCTGGATATGCTCAACAAACCATGAGGATGGGTAGGTTTTACCAAATGAGTGTGGGATCCTAATTTTGAATGCATAATCGTACCAAAACATGATAAAGAATCATGAGTTACGTGTTGAAAGAATGATTGTTTGAGTTTAAGTGGATAAACATATCTACAGTCGTTTATAAACTATCTTAAACTTGAATAAAATTAAAGTTGTGAAACTGTCTTTAAATCAGTATGATCTCACTACTGTCGATGTTTAATTACATCCCTGTGTTAAGCATTTCTTGAGAATGTGATCTCATGATCAAATCTGTTCTTGATTTTGAAAATAGATGTATCCCTCTTTTGAATGAGCTTTGTTTTTGTGTTAATTTCTTTGTTCAAAAGTTTTATTTCCATTTTTGTCCAGCGAATCTGATAGCGAACCTATAGGTTCACCCGGCACTGGTCTTGGTGTTGTCAAACATTTTGACTTATTGTTACCGAGCGAGTCTATAGATTCGACTCGAGCGAATCTAAAGGTTTATGTAAGCCAGTTCACAGATTCGCGCAGCATTACATTCGCTGCACTGTGAACCGGCTCCTCTGATACCCTGAGATTCGATCCCGATTTCATTGCTTTCTTTGTTGATCTCTTGCATGTTCTCTACTCTTGTAAGCGTTTTGAACCTGTTAATGTCTTCTATTTCATCCAATAACCTGTTTTCCCTAAGATTCGAACCCGTATCTCCTTAGTATGCTTTCGGTTCAAATTAGTCATCTTAGAGGATGATATTGCATGAAATTTATGACAGGGCTTGCTCACATTGTGTCCTTTTAAGTGTTGATATGCCTTATCAGGATTAGAATCGTTGTTTGATCCTGTTTTTCGAATTCTAGGTTTTCAGCGAACCTATTTGCTAGATGAGCGAATTTGAACGAAAGTGCTATCTTTGGAGCGAATCTATGTCGGCATGCTGCTCGTGCACGGCAAATAGATTCGCCCGATAGTTTCTAGCGAACCTATAAGTTCGCTTGGCGCATCTTGTATGCTTGCTTGTCAGCGAATCTACAGGTTCCCGACATCTCGTTTCCAGCGAATCTAGGACTGTTCAGCGAACTTATCATATTTTTCAAATTTTCTTAAATTCTATTTCTTTTCAGCTTTGTAATCAATCTAACCAACTTCCGTTTGTGTTTCAGATACCATGTCGACTCTTCAGTTCGTCAAAAAGCACAATATGTGTGCCTTGCTAGATGAGACACATGAGAAAGCAGCTGCTTATAAGGATTGTATTAAGTGGCAGAAGTCATCTCACATCCACCATGCTATCTCTCACTCCCCTAATGTCTATGATTCGCATGTTCGTGATTTTTGGAGGAACGCGGTAGTGGATGTTGGTGTGACTCCCTCAAAGATTGCCTCTAAAGTTCTGGAGCAAGAGATTTCCTTTTCTACAGATGATCTTGCCAAAATACTTCGATTATCTGGGGATGTTGGTGATGAGGTCCCCATGAATGCTAAGCAAGTATACAAGGAACTGAGGAAGGCAGGATATGAAGGACCAATGCCTGGTGAAAAGAAGATGGAGTTCATCAAGTCTTATTTGGTCAGAGAATGGCGATACATTGCTCACATATTCATCATGTGCTTGGATCACAGGAAAGGAGGAACACATGGGTTGAATTTGGAATGGGCAAGGGCTATGGTTCTATTCTGCCAAGGAAAGAAGGGAAATATAGCTAAACTGATTTATGATTACATGGTGCAGAATATTCATGCTCAAAGAAAGGACAAATGGCTGTTGTATCCCAGATTTGTCCAGATGATACTGAATGATTTGAAGCCAGACTTGCTTGTGGTTGGTGATACTTTAAAGATATGGAGGATGAATATCAGGATTTTTGGTGATTGCAAGTCAGTAAGATATAATTGTGTGGGAAAGATTGCATACTTATGGGAGAATATGTATCCTCCTGAAAGATGGGACCATATTAGAAGATTAATTGAGATCGAGAAGAAAAGTGAGGCACAGAATGTAGAGCAAAGTGAGAAGCAGCTGAAAAAGAGAAAGCAATATGCACGCGACAAAGATTACAATGTAGATAAAGATATTGATGAAGTGCAGAAGGAGTTAGATGTACAAAGAGAGAGAAGGACCAAGAAAAGTGCTGAGACTGGGTCTAGCTCTCAGCAGGTAGAAGAAAGAAGGACAAAAAGGAGGCATGAGGCTCCTGTCAAACCTGCTGAGGCTCCTGAAACAGATGTGAAAGCTGAGTTGGCAAATCTGAAAGTGAAGTATGCTGAGCTAGACAAGAAGGATAAACAGAAAGGTGATATTATCAAGGGAATGGCCCTGATGCTCAAGGATCACCAGTCTTTACTTATTCGAGCTTTCACCGAACTGAATGAGATGAAGGCTAAAGCTGGGATGGAGCCTGTAATGTCTGAGAACGAGCTGAGAGGGTTGAAAGAAGCTGCAAGAAACTCATTTGCTATGTATGGAGGATTGTTTGGTGCAACTGAAGGTGTATCTGGAGGTGATAAGGATGTTGATTCAGTGGATCCTTTAAAATCAAAAGGTAAAGAAAACATGGTTGCTGAGGATGCAGGGTTTGACGAACATATGGGGATCGATATGGATACATTCTCTGGTCCGAAAATTGCTGGTGGAACTCAGGTAGATTTCAAACTGATAGATGAAGAGTCTGAGGAGGAGTTTCAGGAGGATCAGCATGATGAGCCAGATGCGTATGATGTCGAAGAAGAAAACGTAGCTTAACAATACTTTAAGGAGCCCGAGGGAAAGGAATATGTGGATATAGACATGTCTGAGTGGTTCAAGAAAGAGGAGAAGAAGAAGAGCGAGACTCCTTTATTTCAGCACATCTCAGAACCCAATACAAAAACCCTTGACAGAAAAATCATCGCCTGGAAGTACAATGCTCTGGTGAATGCTTACATGATAAAACGCAGAGGTGGAGATATCTGTTACTTAAAGCACCGGAATCATTTCTCTACACTCCCACGATGGGATCTTAGGAGGTTAGCTGAATCCTTCTGCATTGAAAGAAGGAAAGCCCTCGTGCTGAAGCTTTTGAGGTAGTATTGAGGAACGCTGCTCAGTCAAACTTTGAATCGTTTGGATACCAGAAGCCACTAAAGCGGAGACTGAAGAAAAATAAGCATTGGTATCTTGGGAAGGGAAAATTGTATTGAAAGTCAAAGCTCCTAAGATGATGAATAGGGTTCAAATTCCAGATTCTCAACCACAAAGACTGCAGAACTTTGACAAGTGGTTCTATGACAATCAACAAGGAGAGGCAGTGATTAGGTTGAAAGGAGAAGATAGACGAGAAATCAGATTGTTTGATCCAATCGAGGTGTTTTCTTTCTGCGATGAAGACCTGAAAGGATTGTGTGAGAATGTGATCAACCATGGGGCAGGAGAAGATACAAAGACTGAGGCAAATCTGTTTGTGATAGTTGCCAACAAAGCCCGGGGAATTAGAGTTGAGATAAAGGAGGTTGCTGAGAAAGTAAAAAAAGCCAATGAATTCAGGATGAATATGGATGATCTGACTAGACAGATGGATAGAACGATTGAAAAGAGGTTTGTTGGTGAGGCTAGTAGTTCTGGGGTTATATCTGAGGAGCATACTGTTACAAATCAGGAGGAGGTTATTGTTATTGACATGCCTGATACAGAAATCTCAAAAGCTCAGTTTGTACAAGAGATTAATGAGGATGAAGTGTTTGCTGAAGTCATTGCTCAAGACATTTTCCAGATTGTTCAGCAAGGAGCCGAAGCTGATTTGATTCAAGATCCAAAGGCCAAGATTGAAGCCGGAGCTGATCAAGCATAAAAGACAAAAGGCTGGAGCTGATTTAGAGACCCCCCCCTGGGTGAGGTCCAACCTAGGGGGAGTATTGATAACTTGTGTAGGTTGGACTCACCGGCCTGTCGGTGTTTTTGTCTTTAGAATGTATTTATTATGTTTTGTTTATGTTCCAGTGAACCTACGGGCGAACCTATAGGTTCGCCTGGAACTCATAGTGTGTTTTGGCTTGGAGTCTGTATTTGTTGTTGCTGGGCGAGCCTAGTTGGGCGCCCGGCGAAGCTAGGCCTTTTTGGTCTGATAGATTCGCTATCCAGCAAATCTATCAGCAAACCTAGAGTCTGACTATATATTATAATGTTTTCTCATTCTAATGGGAGTTTTTGCCATTTTGTTCAAACCCTAAGTGTGTGTGTGACGGATAGAGGTGCTAGGAGCTGATTTGTTCATTATTGTAGCTTTATATCCTCTATTGATCTTTGTTTGATCTTCACTTTGATTGTTAAACAAGATTCTCTCATGGTTCAATGAATATCAGTGGGATTTGTGTGTGTTTGTGATCATTTGCACTGTTGAATCGATCATTATGGACCAACAGATAGTCTTCTTTCAGTAGTTTCATGTAATGATCAAGTCTTCCTGCATGCTGCACAGAACATGAAGTAGTATTGCTACGAAATTTTACACCACTTCAGAAACGTTTCAAGTGTAAAATCTTTCAAAGCCAAGACCAATATCTTCTGAAGCCAGAAATGAAGTCTTTCTTAGCCTCAAGACAAAGTCTTCCGAAGCCAAGAAACCAAGACAGATTCTTCCGAAGACTTTTATCATACATGCTTTTATCTGATGTACTTTTTCTGAAAAGCTGAACCACCTTGCCACTGCCCACTCTGGTTGGTCACCAACTTATATGAGTTGGTGAAAAGGTCCATGCTTTAGGAAAACTGTACATTGAGGTCTTGGGTCAAACCTTTCTACTTTATGTACTTTTATCCTTTTTGTAATATATTAGGATGTGAGCTATGGCATGTCATAGTCACTAGCCAAAAGGCAATCTGCCTTTTGACTCTACATGGATTGTGTTGTCTAGTTCATGTATCCAGCTGGCCTTCAAAGTATAGCCGTCTGTAGGTTGTAGTATATAGTATCTCAAAGTCTTGTAATGTATGCATGCTGAATACTTGTAACTTTGAATTTGAGAAGCAATATACAACATTCTTGAAAACCAACCACTTGTGCTGTTATCTTGTTCTTTCTTTCTGAGTTTACTTTTGCGTTCTTAGCATCATCATAACCGGTTCCCCATTTGATCTGTTAAGTGTTCTAATACACTCTCCTTATTGTGTTGTTGTGTTGTAAGTGCTAACCCTTCACGAGAGCTGGTGCTGGACCTGTGGTAATTAAATCATGAACATTGTGCACGAAGCTGATCCAGTCACCTAGGGTAAGCGGCAAGGATCCCGTACATATGGTCAATCACAAAGATTGGACCCCAGTGTGCATCCTTCGGCGTAGCTAACCCACACACCGTTGAGCTAACACCTTTATTGGGTGTGCACCTCCTTACATTTGCTTGCAAGCCTTTTCTTACTTTCATTCGTTCGTTCGTTAATGCATGCATTCATTCATCATGTTCCTCTTTTATTATCTTCCACTTTACCTTACATAATACTTTCATTACATTTATTAATCATAACGCGTAAAGCCACGGAAAGATAAACACGTATCAAAACAAGGAACATCGACATTTACCCGTCATCAGTCATCACCATCATACAGGGCTACATCATACTTAACATACATACATCATACATAAACATGCAACACTATCATCATCATACCCAACATCACTTCTAAGGCCTCAACGACCATCTTACATGTACTTACTGAACTATATCATAGCAACACACAAAGCAAACATAACATAAGTAAGCATAAACCGCCCCTATATATCATTTCTTAGCACTTAAATTCTACTTCCCAAAACAAATATGGACGAGCAAGAACAAACCTGGACGAAAGCCTTTAGAAAATATTCTTCAGAAAATGTTCTAAGTGTCCAAAGAAATGCTGAAGACACTGTAGCAAATGTGGATGATACTGTAGCAACTGTGGATGACACTATAGAAAATACGGATGGAACTGTAGCAAATACGGATGAGCAATGTGGATGAAAGTCTTCGAAAAATATTCTAAGTGTCCAAAGAAATGCTGGTATAACAAATGCGGACACTGCAGCAAATGCAGATGACACTGTATCAAATGCGGATGACACTGTAACAAATGCGGAAGAACAAAAGAAATGCGGGTGAATAAAAAGAAATGCGGATGAACAAAAGACTTAGCTGCTGAATGTTCAGCAAATGTGGATGAACAGATTAACCTGCAACGTAACTTATGCTATTTTCAGCTCCCAATCATCATCCTAACACATCCTTGGCACAGATCTACCATACTACACACTTAGAACAAACTAAACATCATACACATCATAGGAAAACACCTAAAAACATACATCAACGGTACTTAGTCGAACATCATGCTAAAATTCACAGTATGCCTTAGAATCCTTCTGTCTAGTATGCATAACAGCCCCAAACACTTAGAAAACGAGTAAAAGAGGGGATCTAGAACTCACCTTTGTCAAAATTTCGGGTAGACTTTTTTTCAAACCCGTTTGCTATGAGCTCAACAACCTAAAACCCACCAAAACACACCCGAACACACATAAACACACATAAGCATATAACCGAGGCATAGGCCGACCAAGAACAACTCAAAACAAAGAATTCTTACCTTGAATTCGAATTCTTCTTCTTCTTCTCTCTAGAAACCCAAATTCTCTGCTCTTTCCCTCTCTAAAATCAAATGAAATGAAGTGTGCAGGAGATTATGGGTGGCTATATCTCCTTTATGCACCAACTTTTTATTCTTTTTGTCCTTTTGACACTTTCAACCCCTCAACTTGGGTTAAACTGTATTTTCTCCTTTTTATTCGTGTTTATTATTTCTTTCTCGTCTATAAAAATTTTCGGGTGTTACAAGTCCACCCCCCTTATTTAGATTTCGTCCCCAAAACATGTTATTCCTCGAACAAACGTGGGTAATGCTGTCTGATTTCCTCTTCTGTCTCCCACGTTGACTCAGATCCCTTACTGTGCTTCCACTGTACACACACAAGAGGAACCACTTTATTTCTCAGCTTCTTCTCTTTTCGATAAATGATTGTCACCGATTGCTCCACATAATTGAGTCGTTCATCCACTTCGATATCCTCCATTGGAACAATCATATTCTCGTCCGCCAAACACTTCTGTAGATGAGATACGTGGAATGTCGGGTGAATTCCAGTCAACTCATCTGGCAACTCCAATCTATAGGCCACCTCTCCAACTCGAGCAATAATTCAGAAAGGGCCTATGTATCTCGGGCTCAACTTGCCCCGCTTGAACCGAATGATACCCTTCCAAGGTGAGACCTTCAACATAACCCGGTCACCCACCTGGAACTCAATCGGTCTGCGTCGTTTATCAGCATACGACTTCTGTCTATCTTTGGTTGCCTTCATGAAGGCCTTGATCCTTTCTAGCTTTTCAGTCGTAGCATCGATCACTTCGACGCTCCCTAACTCTTTATGACCAATATCACCCCAACAAATGGGTGTTCTACATCTCCTACCATATAGCATCTCATAAGGTGGCATGCCAATGCTGGCATGATAGCTGTTATTGTATGAGAATTCAGCTAACGGTAAGTGGTCATCCCAACTTCCCCCAAAGTCAATCACACATGCCCGAAGCATGTCCTCCAATGTCTGAATAGTCATTTCTGACTGACCATCAGTCTGGGGATGATAAGCCGTGCTGATATGTAACCTCGTCCCCATCGCATCGTGGAATTTCTTCCAGAATTTGGATGTAAACCGGGTGTCAGGATCAGACACAATAGACACCGGCACACCGTGACGAGTCACAATCTCCTTAATGAAAAGATCGGCAAACCTCTCGGATGAATATGTCTCGCGCATCGGTAGGAAGTGAGCACTCTTCGTCAAGCAGTCAACGATCACCCATATAGCATCATACCCTTTCGGAGTACACGGAAACTTCGTAATGAAATCCATGGTGACGTGCTCCCACTTCCATTCCGGTATATCCAAAGGTTGAGTCTTTCCATACGGCTTTTGGTGCTCGGCCTTCACTTGCAAACAAGTAAGGCACTTACTCACATACTTCACCACGTCGCGCTTCATACTCGGCCACCAATAATCTTTCTTCATGTCTTGATACATCTTTGTAGCACCGGGATGAATAGAGTATCGAGTCTTATGAGCTTCATCCATAATCTTCGTCCGTAGATCCCCAAAACGAGGAATCCACATCCGCCCGAATCGGGTTTTAACACCGAATGTGTTTTCACCCAATTCCGCAACCAGAACTCTCATTCTTTCAGAGTTAAGATGATCTTCTTTCAATGCCTCATCTTGAAACTCTTTAACTTGCTTCATCACATCAGAGGTCATAATCAACTGGTACGCTTTCACCCGAATTGGTTCAGGTCTTTCCTTTCGGCTAAGGGCATCCGCCACCACGTTGGCCTTGCCCGGATGATAATGGATCTCACAGTCATAATCCTTTATGAGCTCCAACCATCTTCTCTGCCTCATGTTCAAGTCTTTCTGCTCGAAGAAATACTTCAAGCTCTTGTGGTCAGTGAAAATGGTGCACTTCGTTCCGTAGAGATAATTAGGGGTGTTCATCGGATCGGATAACGGATTATTCGGATTATTCGGATGGGATTATTCGGATTTAAAAATTCATGACCCTATCCGAAATCCAATCCGATCCGAATAAGGATTTTTCAATCCGATCCGAATCTATCCGAATTCAATTCGGATCGGATTCGGATATATCTGAATAATCCGAATTTATCCGAATAATCCGAATAAACCAAATAACAATTTTTTTTTCTTTTTTTCTTCTATATATTTATTTTTTTAATTTTTTATTCTTTCCATTTTATAAGTTGCTAATCGTAATAAAAGATATACAACTTAAATTTTGACTTGTATACAAATTCAAAATTTAGAACATAATAGGTAATTGTATAAAACCCGAATATTAGAATCTCTAATCTAGAACGGCGGTCGATTATTGCATAATTATTTAGGATTATGACTAAAATGTGTAAAGATTCTTGTGTATTGAGTTGAAAACACAATATATAGTTGAGTAATGAGTATTGGGCTAGAAATATAGTTGAAGTCTTATTCGAATTAATCGGATATCCGAATAATCCGAATAACCCGAATAAAAAAAATGTGATATCCGAAATCCGATCCAAAATCCGAATAAGGAATTCGGATTCGGATGAGATCCGATCCGAATATCTGAATAAGGATTCGGATCGATTTATTCGGATTCGGATACGGATCGGATATCGGATATTTTCGGATATCGGATTTTTTGAACACCCCTAGAGATAATGCCTCCAAATCTTCAGTGCAAAGACCACAACTGCTAGCTCCAACTCATGAGTAGGATAGTTAACCTTATGAACCTTCAACTGTCGGGATGCATAGGCTATAACCTTTCCCCTCTGCATTAACATGCACCCCAATCCCAAGTAGGAAGCATCAGAATAAACCACCAGATCTTCACTTCCATCGGGTAATGACAATATAGGAGCTTGGGTCAACCTCGACTTCAATTCTTCGAACGCCTTCTCTTGAGCTTGACCCCATACAAACTTTACATCTTTCCGGGTCAACTTGGTTAGTGGAGAAGAGATTTTGGAGAAGTCTTGAATGAATCTTCTGTAATAGCACGCCAAACCCTAGAAACTACGGATCTCGGATGGCGTCTTTGGAGACTTCCATTGCATCACCGCTTCCACCTTTGCCGGATCCACCATAATCCCCTCTGGGTTCACCACATGACCCAGGAATTGAACTTCGCGCAACCAGAACGCGCATTTTGAGAACTTGGCATACAACTTCTCCCTCCTTAACGTCTCCAACTCTTCTCGAATGTGACCGACATGCTCTATCTTGCTTTTTGAATAAATCAGGATATCATCAATAAACACAATCACTGATTTATCCAAAATCAGCCGACACACGGTTCATCAGATCCATAAAAGCAGCTTGCGCATTGGTCAAACCAAAAGACATGACAGGAAACTCGTAGTGACCGTAGCGCGTGCGAAAAGCTGTTTTAGGAATATCCTGCTCTTTCACCTTTAGCTAATGATAGCCCGATCGAAGATCTATCCGTGAGAACTAACTGGCACCTTGAAGTTGATCGAACAAATCATCTATCCTCGATAACGGGTACCGAATCTTCACTGTCAACTTGTTTAGCTCGCGGTAGTCTATACACATCCTCATACTACCATCCTTCTTCTTTACAAATAAGACCGGAGCACCCCCAAGGAGAGATAATCGGTCTAATGAACCCTTTATCCAGCAGCTCTTGCAACTGCTCCATCAAATCCTTCATCTCTGTCGTAGCCAATCGATACGGTGCCTTGGCGACAGGTTGGGCACCCGGTATCAGATTAATCTGGAATTCGACCTCTCGGTCAGGTGGCACTCCCGATAAGTTTTTCGGGAACACGTTTGGAAAATCACACGCAACCAGAACATCGGATAGTTGTGGTGTAGGTGTTTCCACATCCTTTACATAACACAAGTAGGCGCTACATCCATGCCTCATACACTTTCCCGCCACCACCATTGAGATCACTTTCGGGATCGTCGTGACCCGATCCCCAAAGACAGTTACCGAACTCCCGTCAGGCGCTATCAAACAAATCATCTTCTTCCAACACACTATATTCACCTCGAAGTCCGCCAACCAATCCATTCCAAGAACCAAGTCGAAACCACCTAAGGTCATCACAAATGGTCTAACCGGAAATTTATGACCCTCTAATTCCACATCACAACCCTCTATCATCTCGGAAATCCTGGTGGATTTACCTATGGCAGTCTCTACATCAAAGGGTGCGTCAACACATCTACTACTAACGGGCAGTTTAGTACAGAAAGCAGCAGAAATAAAACTTCTACTGGCACTTGAATCAAATAACACAGAAGCTAAAGTTTGGTTCACCAGAAACATACCGGACACAACATCAGGGTCCGTCCTAGCCTCCTCCTGCGTCATCGTGAATGCCCTGGCGCTTTCCCTCGGTCCTTCATTCCCGTCTTCTTTACGCCGGAACCCTCAGCCCTCTGCTTCTTACAGTTTTTACTCATATGACCACTCTCCCCACAGTTGAAGCACCTCGCGCCCCTACAATCTCTAGCCATATGACCAGGCTTCCCACACTTGAAACAGACATTCAACCCCCATCTACACTCGCCACTGTGCTCCTTCACATATTTGCCACACTTTCTCGATCCCGTACCCGGTGTGGCTACACGGCGATCGTCCACCCGTGCCTTCTTGTTACCCGTCGAGGCATCACCCTGACCAAACCTTTTCCCGTTCCAATTCCGATCACCACCACCCTTCCTGTTCGCTTCTGTCACCACCACCTCAGTCCTTTCATCATACAGTCTCCCCGCCAAGTCCACCGCCGACCTAAACGTGCTCGGTCGGGCAGTAATCATATGCCTGCGAATATCCGCCGACAACCCCTGAATATACCTCTTGATCTTTCGTGACAGAGGCGTCACCTGATTCGGTACCAGACGTGCCATTTCATTGAACTTTGTGGTGTACTGTTGGTGTGTCATCGTTCCCGCCTCCAGCTGTAAGAACTCCCTCTCAACCTTATCCATTTCCCGGTGAGGACAAAATTCCTCAATCACCAACTTGTTCAGTTCAGACCATCTCATCCTCCCGATGGCCCTGTTACCCTCGGCTTGGACTATATTGTCCCACCAGCACAGAGCCGATTCCACAAAAGAATAGGCAGCAAACTTCACTTTCTGATCCTCCCGGCACTCGCTGATATTCAGAACGGCTTCCATTTCCCTCACCCACCGGTGAGCAGCTGAAGCAGTGCCATTACCATCAAAAGTTAGGGGCTTGCACCTTTGAAATGCCCCGTAATTACAGCCTCGTGCTGACTCCTGCACAGGCTCCTCCTCCTCCTCCTCATTATCGGAAGGAATCATCTCTGTCTCCGGTTGTTCTCGTCCTCCAGAGGACCGGTTCCTCTCTTGCCTTTCTCCTTCCCACACTACCTTTATCACTTCGATCACCACAGACGGTAAGATCGTCTGCATGACCTGATGCACCTCTTCGACCACCGCCTCTTTCACCGAGGCCCTCAGATTGGCGCTCTCGTCTACACCCTCCGGATGAGGGGTCTCGGGTTCTTTAGGAACCACCTTCTCAACTCTAGGCCTGCCTCTTTTGGGCTGTGATGCAGCAGCAAGCCCACCACGCGAGGCTTTGGATGATCTACCACCGGCATCCTCTATCACACACTGAAAGATTCAAACCCCAACACGGTTATTCAAGGGAATAGCTCAGTTTATGTCAAGTATAGTAAGTCCCTAATTACAGTGGCCAGTTGTGATTAGCCACTTACTTTACTATTCGTACCCCGAGCATTACCTGTCTTGACAACATCAGTATCTAAACCTACCAGTAACACATAAACCACATAACATGCGAACATAATCCCGGATAATATTAAGAAAATACCTGATGGCACGCAACTACTCAGACTGGCATCCCTTCCCTTTCCGTCCCATTTTCAGTTTAAATTTAGGTTTATTTTGAAAATTTTACCCGTTTCAATTAAACTTTGGCTCTGATATCAACTTGTAAGGCCCCGTTCCCGGGCACCTCACAGCTGGTCATCATCGCACTTAAAACACATCATTGTATAATCATTACAAAAATCATGCAGCGGAAACTTTGAAATAACTTTTCAATTTACTATAAATGCTTTTGCAAAGTAATACAACATCCATTACAAAACATCATTTGTTTGCATTACAATACAAAAGCTTAAACAAAAGAATGTCATCCCAAAAGAGCTGAGTAGCCGCCTCGTGCCATCCTCAGCAACACTACCTGCCAACTGGAAACACATAAAAGTCAGCGTTGCTGAGTGAGTTCTAGTTTTATAATAAAACATACTTTTCCTTCGTTAAACCGTTCTTTACATACAAGCGGTCACACAACATACGTACGCATAGATAATATCATTATTATCTTCATCATTCATTCATTAGCTTTCGTTCATTTACCGTTCATCGTTAACATTCGCATCCTTTCATAAACTCTTTCTTTCGTTCGTACGTTTCTTACTTTCATTCATACATTCATTTCATTCATTTGTACGTTCATTACATTCATTTGTACATTCATTACATTCATTCGTACGTTCATTACTTTCGATGACATGTACAATACCCCGAACATTATGCACTAGTGCTGGTGCTGGACCTGTGGTAATTAATCACGAACATTGTGCACGAAGCTGATCCAGTCACCTAAGGCAAGTACATGCACCACTTATCTTTCCTCTTTCATTTTGGATCAATGCCATGCGCTATACCCCGAACATTATGCACGAGTGCTGGTGCTGGACCTGTGGTAACTAAATCACGAACATTGTGCACGAAGCTGATCCAGTCACCTAGGGTAATCGGCAAGGATCCCATACATATGGTCAATCACAAAGATTGGACCCTAGTGTGCATCCTTCGGGCTAGCTAACCCGCACACCGTTGAGCTAACACCTTCATTGGGTGTGCACCTCCTTACATTTGCTGGCAAGCCTTTTCTTACTTTCATTCATTCGTTCGTTAATGCATGCATTCATTCATCATGTTCCTCTTTCATTATCTCCCACTTTACGTTACATAATACTTTCGTTACATTTATTAATCATAATGCGTAAAGCCACGGAAAGATAAACACGTATCAAAACATGGAACATGGACATTTACCAGTCATCAGTCATCACCATCATACAGGGCTACATCATACTTAATATACATACATCATACATAAACATGCAACACTATCATCATCCTACCCAACATCACTTCTAAGGCCTTAATGACCATTTTACATGTACTTACGGGAACTACATCATACCAACACACAAAGCAAACATAACATAAATAAGCATAAACCGCCCCTAGATATCATTTCTTAGCACTTAAATTCCACTTCCCAAAACAAATATGGATGAGCAAGAACAAATGTGGATGAAAGTCTTTAGAAAATATTCTTCAGAAAATATTCTAAGTGTCCAAAGAAATGCCAATGACTCTGTTGCAAATGTGGAAGATACTGTAGCAAATACAGATGGAACTGTAGCAAATGCGGATGAGCAATGTGGATGAAAGTCTTCAGAAAATATTCTAAGTGTCCAAAGAAATGCTGGTATAACAAATGCGGACACTGCAGCAAATGCGGATGACACTGTAGCAAATGCGGATGACACTGTAGCAAATGCGGATGACACTGCAGCAAATGCGGAAGAACAAAAGAAATGCGGATGAACAAAAAGCAATGCGGATGAACAAAAGACTTAGCTGCTGAATTTCAGCAAATGTGGATGAACAGATTAACCTGCAACGTAACTTATGCTATTTTCAGCTCCCAATCATCATCCTAACACATCCTTGGCATAGATCTACCATACTACACACTTAGAACAAACTAAACATCATACACATCATAGGAAAACACCTAAAAACATACATCAATGGTACTTAGTCGAACATCATGCTAAAATTCACAGTATACCTTAGAATCCTTCTGTCCAGTATGCATAACAGCCCCAAACACTTAGAAAAAGAGTAAAAGAGGGGATCTAGAACTCACCTTTGTCAAACTTTTGGGTAGACTTTTTTTTCAAACCCGTTTGCTATGAGCTCAACAATCTAAAACCCACCAAATCTGTCACACCCTCATTTTCCACGTACGGGGTTTTACCGTCAGGCGTGTGACATAACCAGGATCTCAGATAAGCATCAGTTACACCAAACGACTCGATAATTACAAATCATTTAAGTTGCTTAAATTTAATGAAACAAACCAAATATATTTAAGTATTGCGGAAGCGTAAACAGGAAAACATTTAACAGCAGTTTTGGAACACGCAAACACGTGTCCAATCCAATTTATATAATGTAAATGAAGATTTAATCTTGAAAACAGTTTGTGATGAATGCGGAATGGCATGCGGTAGATGCTGTGCTCCTAACGTGCCACATCAATGTCCTGAGAGAAAACATGCAAAAATCTCAGTACAAGACTGGTGAGTTCACAGGTTTATCAGAAAACAGTAATTATCAGTAATGAAGTTCCCGGATTATGTAATCCGTCAAATATGTAATTCCCGAATTATGTAATCCGTCAAGTATGTAATTTCCCGGATTTAGTAATCCGATAAGTATAATGAAATCCCCGGATTTAACAATCCGATAAGTATAATGAAATCCCCGGATTTAACAATCCGATAAGTATAATGAAATCCCCGGATTTAACAATCCGATAAGTATAATGAAATCCCCGGATTTAACAACCCGATAAGTATAATGAAATCCCCGGATTTATTAATCAAAGCATATAATGGGTAGCTAGTCCATAATGATCACTATGTGTATGAAGGCGCGGCCGAACTGACATGTAATAAAATAATAAACCAGGCCCAGATGTGGTCCCACCACAACACTTGTAATTAGGCTAACCGTTCACCCGTTTGACGAACGTTGTGCTAGCGCGACTAGCCCGGGTGGGGTATGTCAATCCCAGTAGTACTACTAACAATTACCTCGTTAAGTCCATATTAACGGTCCGTTGGGCAAGTATACACCATAGTATCAAGTATATGCAGTATTACAAAAATCCAGTGTAATGTAACTTTTATGAAAATAGCATGTTTCTCTCCCCCAAAAGAGTATATAAGTAGAAGTGGGGCTGTAAACTCACCTGGTATGCTTATATCAATTCAGAGCTCAATGAAGAAAAGTGATGATCACCCACAAAGCAATCCTAATTAGAACATATGAGATTCACGTTTAGAATTAACACGACGTCATTACATGCGTGCGGTTGAGCTCTTTAGTTATCTTAAAGTTGGTGATTAGTATCCTTGTTGTATCTTAGCTTTTGTACAAGTATTTGTTGTCATATGCTAATTTGTGCATATTAGATTAATCAATGTTCTTATCCGAGTAATGATTCTTAGTACAATAATTGTAACAATAATTTGTTGATTTGGAGACTTAAATCTTTATAGATGATATTAGTATTAATGACTTTAACGTTAATATTAATAGTTTAACCATAGTAATGAAATAATAAGTAACAGTCGTTAATATATAATAGCTATATTTGTGTTAATAAGTATCTCTAAAAGTTATGATGGTGACAATGTTTTATTATTTGTCCCACTTTTGATAAGGTTAGTAGGAATAATGAAATTTATACGATTATATCAATAAATAAACACTACTATTATTAATGTTGTCATCCATGGTGAACTAGTTAGTAATAACGCTTGATTAACCATTCATTAGGAATAGGATATTATTACTAAGATAACGTTAGTGATGCTAGTGTTTATGTAACACATGATGATAAGGATTGTGTAGTAGTATTATTATGATACTATTATTATTTATTTCAATTACTAGTACTACCAATAGCGAGTGAAATTCTTTAATTGTATTAGTCTTAGTTCACAACTTGAAGCGTCTTCATCATTATTTTAGATAAGATGATCAATAACAAATAAAACATTTGATAGAATACTTATATGAGTGTTAACACTAATATTAGCACAATGTAACAATGTTGGTGTTCACGATAGTGACACTTATGTTAAATAAGTTTTATATGCGCATGATTCTAATTTAAGGCGAGCTCAATCGATTCGTATATATGTTAAATAAGCGAGTGTGGGCGTATACCTTCCCGATTACTCACGCCATTAGTCTAGTGTCGTCCCTTGTCTAACCACTTCCAATTCCAAACTCCTAACAGCTACACTTGCAGCCAATAACCATCACCGCGACAGATATCCACATCCAAAACCCGCATGCAACCATGAAATCAGCCAATACTACAATCATCTTCAAACAACCATTATCACTACCACCGTTGTCTTACCACTACCATCACAGGCAGCACCATCAACCACAACCAACAACAACCATCGCCACAATCACAGCCAACAAACAACGACAGTCAACAATGATAATCAATCAAAAAAATAACACCAACCTACAATCGATAATCAACCAAAATACCAACATCAAATTCATCACTGTTGTTTTACAACTATCACCAAAACACCAACCACTCAACCAGCCTTCGTTATCACCATTAGCCACCACTATAACCTATAACCTGTATCACCACCACGACTGCTTAATCATCCCTTGCAACCACCATCGACCTACACCGACAGCCACCACAAGGGCGGGGCTGTAGCCACCGGTTCGACCAACCAAAACAGCCATCATCCACAGCCACTTCGGGCAGCCTTCGGGTGCCCTTAATCAACCACCACCGACCGCCACATCCACGACAGCCAACACCATCACCACCGTAGCACCATCGCAACATCGCCACCTGAACCACACCATCACTTCCCATAGCTTGACCACCACCACCATCGGCCACCAACACCCTACCGTAGCCACAATCACCACAGCCGCGACCACCTTCACCTCGACCGACAACAACACAGCCACTAACGCAACCCTCGAGACCCGATCGAACCCACAGCTGCACCAATCGACTCCCAACCACGAACCATCGGCACCACCGCTCCGAAACCGACCTGCAACCGCCATCTTTGCCTTCGATTCGTGTCCCTATGTCGCGTTTTGGGGAGAAATCAAGATCACCACCGTGATCGGGGAGTCGTGGGGAGTCCGGACCTGCGTGTCACTCGCCGACACCCGCCGGAACGGGTCGCCGGTGGCCGGAGTATTGGAAATCGCAGGGGAGAAGGGGGAGAGGGATGTGCGACCGCCTCTCTCTCTCTTTCTCTCTTCTCTGATTCTTGAAAACCCTAAAATGGGTATAAAGGGGTTTATATAGTAAGGTTAAATGACAGGTTCGTTAACGGTTCGGTTCGTAACGCGTTCGAATTAGTTCTCACGTAACGTTGTAGATTTCATTTCCCGTTAGATACAAAATGTTATAATTATTCTGATATTATTGATTTTATCATTTTTTTAAAACATGCCGAATAATTAAACGAGTTTGTAAATTACTGCGTATTTAACATGTTCAGTGGTTTTTCGCGTTTTCCCCGAATGAGCGCTTTTATTATTATTATTAACTTTATTATTATTTTATTATTATTATTCTTACAAAGTAGTAAAATAGACTAATTCACGATAAACGGAGAAAGTTAATTTAAATAGTATTATCGAAAAATTCGGGTTGTCACATTACCCCCTTGTTAAAGGAATTTTCGTCCCGAAAATTAAAACGCTAGGGTTAACTAACGAGTGATGAGCAGCTGGTCAGTTGTGCAGAACATAGACGCGTTAGGTTTTCTGACGGTTTCCTAAGAAATTGGTGTCTGATCGTTGAACAGTTGTGGATACCTCTTCTTCATCTGATCCTCACGTTCCCAGGTAAATTCTGGTCCACGCTTGGAGTTCCATCTAACGCGCACAATGGGAATTTTGCTATGCTTTAGTGTTTTGACTTCTCGATCCATAATTTCTACTGGTTCTTCGATGAAATGAAGTTGTTCATCGATTTCCAGTTCTTCTAATGGAACAACGAGTGATTCATCAGCAAGACACTTTCTCAGGTTTGACACGTGAAACACATTGTATTCCACTAAGTTCGTCAGGTAGGTTCAGTTGATAAGCCACCGGGCCAATTCGTTTCACAATCTCAAACGGCCCCACGTACCTAGGGTTTAGTTTCCCCCGTTTTCCAAAGCGTATTACACTCTTCCAAGGTGAGACTTTCAACAGCACTTTGTCACCAACCTGAAACTCCAATGGCTTACGACGCTTGTCGGCGTAACTTTTTGTCGATCACGTGCTGCTGCCATATGGTTACGAATTTGTACGATCTTCTCAGTCGTTTTGTGAACAAGTTCAGGTCCTGTTATTGGTTTTCTCCTACTTCTGCCCAACAGATAGGAGATCGGCACTTACATCCATACAGTGCCTCAAATGGAGCTGCCTTGACCGAGGGGTCATAACTGTTATTATAGGAGAACTCAACTAATGGTAGAAGAGTTTCTCAGCTGTTGCCAAAATCAATCACACTGGCACGCAACATGTATTCCTGTGTCTGGATTGTACGCTCACTTTGACCATCGGTCTGCGGGTGATACGCGGTACTCATATCCAGCCGCGTTCCCAATGATCGTTGTAATGATTGCCAGAAATGAGAAGTGAACTGAGCATCACGATCAGAAATGATAGATATCGGCACGCCATACCGAGAGACTATTCCCTATAAATAGATACGCGTCAGCTTCTCCATTCGACCAGTCTCTCGGATTGCCAGAAAGTGTGCGGATCTCGTTAAGCGATCTACTATAACCCAAATGGTATCGCATCCGCTGGGAGTCCTAGGTAACTTCGTGACGAAGTCCATTGAGATCTGCTCCCATTTCCACACTGGAATTTCCGGTTGTTGGAGTAAACCGGATGGTCTCTGGTATTCTACCTTAACCTTGGAACAAGTTAGGCATCTGCTTACGTATGTGGCTATCTCCGCCTTCATTTTTGGCCACCACTAAAATTCTTTCAGGTCCTGATACATCTTGTCTGAACCTGGATGGATCGAGTAACGTGACTTATGAGCTTCATCCATTATCAGCTCTCGCAAGTCCCCGTACTGTGGTACCCAGATCCGTTTCATAAAATAACGGATTCCATCAGCTTTAACCTCCAATTGTTTCTCCATGCCTCGCATGGATTCTGCTTTGAGATTCTCTGTCTTCAAGGCCTCAGATTGAGCAGCTTTAATTTGCATTGGTAGGTCAGAGTGGATAGTCATTTGTAATGCGCGCACCCGACGAGGCTTTAGGGTATCCTTACGACTAAGGGCATCAGCTACCACATTAGCCTTACCCGGATGGTACTTGATCACACAGTCATAATCATTGAGTAATTCTAACCATCGTCATTGCCGCATATTTAGTTCCTTCTGGTTAAATATGTGCTGGAGGCTCTTATGATCCGTATAGATCGTGCACCTGGTTCCGTATAGGTAGTGCCTCCAGATTTTCAAGGCAAACACTACAGCTCCTAGTTCCAGATCATACGTTGTATAGTTCTTCTCATGCACCTTGAGCTGTCTAGATGCATAAGCTATGACTTTGTCACGTTGCATCAATACACACCCCAAACCCTGGATGGATGCATCACAGTAAACAACAAAGTCATCAGTTCCTTCTGGTAAGGCTAGGATTGGTGCGCTGCAGAGTTTGTCTTTAAGCGCCTGAAATGCTGTTTCCTCTTTGCTACCCCACTTATAAATTATTCCCTTATGAGTCAGGGCAGTCAAAGGTTGCGCCAATTTAGAAAATCCTTCGATAAACCTTCGGTAATAGCCTGCCAAACCAAGGAATTGTCGCACCTCAGTAGGCGTCCTGGGTGCCGGCCAATCCTTGATTGCTTTAATCTTTGAAGGATCAACATGTATACCCTTTTCATTCACCACGTGTCCAAGGAATTGCACTTCACGCATCCAGAAGTCACATTTTGAGAACTTTGCGTAAAGCTGTTCATCTCTTAGCAATTCCAGTATGGTTCTCAAATGTCCCTCATGATCTTCCTTATTACGGGAGTAGATCAGTATATCATCGATGAATACAATGACAAACTTATCCAAAGCTATCAGTCACGTGAAAATAACCCTTTTGTCTTGGAACGAAAAAGGAAGAAAAATTCAAGAATTTAAAGAAATAGACAAGCTAGAGAATCCGTCCGAATCCGAGGGATTAGCACAAATGTCATGGGTTGAATTTCATCCGAACTTGAGGTAAGAGTGAGCATTTATACAAATAGGATTGAAAGATAATTTCCACATCAATAGCCATGTTCTATGAAAATCGAAAATTTCTTGCTCACAGTGTAGAAACGATGACTTATACCGACTACAACGTTACCACCCGACCAAATTCACCGGACTTAGCATGCACGACAAATTACAATTACGTGTGCACCCGTAATGGTAATTTGCTTTGCATGATCACCCCCGGTTCCTCCTATCAGGCTAACATATCTTGTCAAGTACAGTGGTCATCAACGATAGAAGTACCAAATATGTAAGTATTATATCGGGGTCGATCAATCAGGTATACGAAAGGATCAGTAAGGTTCAGGAAATTCATAAGTAACCCCTCCCGTGACTCACAGCAACTCGGAGCCACCATCCCTGTAGTCGTAAGCTCACAGGGATATGTTAAAGCAAAAGTTTTCAGGCAACCAAATTAAGTAAGCACAGCTTAGAAATCTATATGTGTGTAACTAATGCAAATCCAGCTATAGTCTAAAATGCAATGCAAATGAAATGCAAGTCCATTTTAGTTCGCTATAACTAATGCTCTGATACCAATCTGTCACACCCTCATTTTCCACGTACGGGGTTTTACCGTCAGGCGTGTGACATAACCAGGATCTCAGATAAGCATCAGTTACACCAAACGACTCGATAATTACAAATCATTTAAGTTGCTTAAATTTAATGAAACAAACCAAATATATTTAAGTATTGCGGAAGCGTAAACAGGAAAACATTTAACAGCAGTTGTGGAACACGCAAACACGTGTCCAATCCAATTTATATAATGTAAATGAAGATTTAATCTTGAAAACAGTTTGTGATGAATGCGGAATGACATGCGGTAGATGATGTGCTCCTAACGTGCCACATCAATGTCCTGAGAGAAAACATGCAAAAATCTCAGTACAAGACTGGTGAGTTCACAGGTTTATCAGAAAACAGTAATTATCAGTAATGAAGTTCCCGGATTATGTAATCCGTCAAATATGTAATTCCCGGATTATGTAATCCGTCAAGTATGTAATTTCCCGGATTTAGTAATCCGATAAGTATAATGAAATCCCCGGATTTAACAATCCGATAAGTATAATGAAATCCCCGAATTTAACAATCCGATAAGTATAATGAAATCCCCGGATTTAACAATCCGATAAGTATAATGAAATCCCCGGATTTAACAACCCGATAAGTATAATGAAATCCCCGGATTTATTAATCAAAGCATATAATGGGTAGCTAGTCCATAATGATCACTATGTGTATGAAGGCGCGGCCGAATTGACATGTAATAAAATAATAAACCAGGCCCGGATGTGGTCCCACCACAACACTTGTAATTAGGCTAACCGTTCACCCGTTTGACGAACGTTGTGCTAGCGCGACTAGCCCGGGTGGGGTATGTCAATCACAGTAGTACTACTAACAATTACCTCGTTAAGTCCATATTAACGGTCCGTTGGGCAAGTATACACCATAGTATCAAGTATATGCAGTATTACAAAAATCCAGTGTAATGTAACTTTTATGAAAATAGCATGTTTCTCTCCCCCAAAAGAGTATATAAGTAAAAGTGGGGCTGTAAACTCACCTGGTATGCTTATATCAATTCAGAGCTCAATGAAGAAAAGTGATGATCACCCACAAAGCAATCCTAATTAGAACATATGAGATTCACGTTTAGAATTAACACGACGTCATTACATGCGTGCGGTTGAGCTCTTTAGTTATCTTAAAGTTGGTGATTAGTATCCTTGTTGTATCTTAGCTTTTGTACAAGTATTTGTTGTCATGTGCTAATTTGTGCATATTAGATTAATCAATGTTCTTATCCGAGTAATGATTCTTAGTACAATAATTGTAACAATAATTTGTTGATTTGGAGACTTAAATCTTTATAGATGATATTAGTATTAATGACTTTAACGTTAATATTAATAGTTTAACCATAGTAATGAAATAATAAGTAACAGTCGTTAATATATAATAGCTATATTTATGTTAATAAGTATCTCTAAAAGTTATGATGGTGACAATGTTTTATTATTTGTCCCACTTTTGATAAGGTTAGTAGTAATAATGAAATTTATACGATTATATCAATAAATAAACCCTACTATTATTAATGTTGTCATCCATGGTGAACTAGTTAGTAATAACGCTTGATTAACCATTCATTAGGAATAGGATATTATTACTAAGATAACGTTAGTGATGCTAGTGTTTATGTAACACATGATGATAAGGATTGTGTAGTAGTATTATTATGATACTAGTATTATTTATTTCAATTACTAGTACTACCAATAGCGAGTGAAATTCTTTAATTGTATTAGTCTTAGTTCACAACTTGAAGCGTCTTCATCATTATTTTAGATAAGATGATCAATAACAAATAAAACATTTGATAGAATACTTATATGAGTGTTAACACTAATATTAGCACAATGTAACAATGTTGGTGTTCACGATAGTGACACTTGTTTGTATTAGTAACCTTATTATGTCACATTTAGCTCATGATTATATGTTTAACTAGTGTTTTGTATAACATATAAGAGTATATATTTATATATATATATATATGTGTGTGTGTGTGTGTTGATGTTGTTAATTCGATTCTAGACGTTTATTAACATTATCACTATTATTATTATTCAACATTTATGATAAGTTTTATATGCGCATGATTCTAATTTAAGGCGAGCTCAATCGATTCGTATATATGTTAAATAAGCGAGCGTGCGCGTATACCTTCCCGATTACTCACGCCATTAGTCTAGTGTCGTCCCTTGTCTAACCACTTCCAATTCCAAACTCCTAACAGCTACACTTGCAGCCAATAACCATCACCGCGACAGATATCCACATCCAAAACCCGCATGCAACCATGAAATCAGCCAATACTACAATCATCTTCAAACAACCATTATCACTACCACCGTTGTCTTACCACTACCATCACAGGCAGCACCATCAACCACAACCAACAACAACCATCGCCACAATCACAGCCAACAAACAACGACAGTCAACAATGATAATCAACCAAAAAATAACACCAACCTACAATCGATAATCAACCAAAATACCAACATCAAATTCATCACTGTTGTTTTACAACTATCCCCAAAACACCAACCACTCAACCAGCCTTCGTTATCACCATTAGCCACCACTATAACCTATAACCTGTATCACCACCACGACTGCTCAATCATCCCTTGCAACCACCATCGACCTACACCGACAGCCACCACAAGGGCGGGGCTGTAGCCACCGGTTCGACCAACCAAAACAGCCATCATCCACAGCCACTTCGGGCAGCCTTCGGGTGCCCTTAATCAACCACCACCGACCGCCACATCCACGACAGCCAACACCATCACCACCGTAGCACCATCGCAACATCGCCACCTGAACCACACCATCACTTCCCATAGCTTGACCACCACCACCATCGGCCACCAACACCCTACCGTAGCCACAATCACCACAGCCGCGACCACCTTCACCTCGACCGACAACAACACAGCCACCAACGCAACCCTCGTGACCCGATTGAACCCACAGCTGCACCAATCGACTCCCAACCACGAACCATCGGCACCACCGCTCCGAAACCGACCTGCAACCGCCATCTTTGCCTTCGATTCGTGTCCCTATGTCGCGTTTTGGGGAGAAATCAAGATCACCACCGTGATCGGGGAGTCGTGGGGAGTCCGGACCTGCGTGTCACTCGCCGACACCCGCCGGAACGGGTCGCCGGTGGCCGGAGTATTGGAAATCGCAGGGGAGAAGGGGGAAAGGGATGTGCGACCGCCTCTCTCTCTCTTTCTCTCTTCTCTGATTCTTGAAAACCCTAAAATGGGTATAAAGGGGTTTATATAGTAAGGTTAAATGACAGGTTCGTTAACGGTTCGGTTCGTAACGCGTTCGAATTAGTTCTCACGTAACGTTGTAGATTTCATTTCCCGTTAGATACAAAATGTTATAATTATTCCGATATTATTGATTTTATCATTTTTTTAAAACATGCCGAATAATTAAACGAGTTTGTAAATTACTGCGTATTTAACATGTACAGTGGTTTTTCGCGTTTTCCCCGAATGAGCGCTTTTATTATTATTATTAACTTTATTATTATTTTATTATTATTATTCTTACAAAGTAGTAAAATAGACTAATTCACGATAAACGGAGAAAGTTAATTTAAATAGTATTATCGAAAAATTCGGGTTGTCACAAAAACACACCCGAACGCACATAAACACACATAAGCATATAACCGAGGCATAGGCCGACCAAGAACAACTCAAAACAAAGAATTCTTACCTTGAATTCGAATTCTACTTCTTCTTCTCTGTAGAAACCTGAATTCTCTGCTCTTTCCCTCTCTAAAATCGAATGAAATGAAGTGTGCAGGAGATTATGGGTGGCTATATCTCCTTTATGCACCAACTTTTTATTCTTTTTATCCTTTTGACACTTTCAACCCCTCAACTTGGGTTAAACTGCATTTTCTCCTTTTATTCGTGTTCATTATTTCTTTCTCGTCTATAAAAATTTTCAGGTGTTACAACTCATCATTTCAAGTCTCTATAGAAGCCTTTAAACCCCTCCCAATCATTTATCATGTCATGGTAACTCCATATAACATGAAAACAAGCAATGTCGCATTTAATCACTTCTACTGCACATCAAACCCCATGACCCCTCCATCAACATATGAACATCTAAAACATCATATTTTTAGTAACATAAAGATATGAAAAGATATACATAGCCTTGATGGCCATAAACATGTTTTTTTATAAAACTAGTTAACCAAGTTTTGCATAAAAATAATAAAATACATAAGACACATTCAAAAGCATAATATTAATGTTTCCAAAAGTTTAACATGATCAAAATAAAATATAAACAAGATTTCATGAATTGTGGAGTTATAGATTATTTTCTATTTAAATATTAGCTTGGAAAATATATATTTAACAAGAAAATACAAAAATAAAGTTGGGGTTTAAAAATCCAAAAACACAAAAACTTTGAGGTTATTTTTCATTCTTTTTTATTATATGGGACTTAATGTAATGGGAAAAATCGGATTAAAACACCTTACATGCTAAAACAAAAACTTGACTAGCACTTAACGGGAATAACCAGATAATTTAATAAAAATAATAAAATATGAAATTTGATAAACCATAAAATTTCAGTAGCATAAGTATGTTAAGAAAAGACAAAAGAAATTAAATTTTATAATTTTTAGAGTTGATATACTTGTTAAACAAAAATACAAATGTTAAATATACTAAAAGTACAAAATTATTAAAAGAAATCTAATACCAAAAGTAATCCATAGCCAAATAAGACCAAAGTCTACCCTAACGCGAAAACGTGTTAAAAACCAAAACGTGAACGTTAAAGACATAAAACTAACAAGAACGAATAAGAATCTATAAGTTTATTAAATAGGAATTTTATATAATTTAAATAAGTTAAAAAACCAAATTTTAGTCCTTTAAAGCTTTCCTTTTCATTATATAGAAATTATCATAGATAAAAGTACTTAAATGCTAAAAATAGAAAGTTATTATAAAAACTTAAAAACATAAAAGTTGACTAATTAAAGTAAGATATGTTGATAATCAAGTTTCATGAATTAAATTTAATAAAATAAAATCTTATAATTTATCTTACATAACGCATACAAAACATGATTCAATAAGCGTTTAAAATTCAAAACCAACATAACATTCTTATAATCATAATTTTAATCTTTCAGGGACTAAATTATATCTAAACTAATATATGAACAAAATATGAACACTTTTCAAGACACCAGTAATTTGCTAAGTAATAATTCACATTTTAAACAACACATAACGATGATTTTTATAAATAAGCCTTAAGAACCGTTATGTAACACCCGGTATTTTTAACAAAAAAAAAGAGAAAGAAAAGATATTTTACCCAAGTTGAGAGGTAAAAAGTATCAAAAAAGACAAAATGTTGGAAAAGTTGGTGTAAAGTGAGCATGGCTGCCCACTCTCTTCTTATAACCCCAAATAATCAGATTTTTAGAAAGAGAAAGTGCACATTCAGATTTTGAAGAACAAGAGTTGAAAAGTCGAATTCAAATGGGTTTCTAGGCGGTTGAACTCAATTGCAAACGAGTTTGGGAGAAGCCATACTCAAGAGCTGCAAATGTGAGTTCTAGAACCCATCTTTTACATGTTTTTAACTAATTTTGGGGCTGGAGATGCATAATTGAACTTTTTATAAAACTTGGATTTCATACCCGTATGTTGAATGTGTGGATGTTGCGTGTATGGTGAGATTTTGATCTATGTTCATGCTTAATGATCTTATGGTTGTGTTTCTAAGGCTTAGAATGATGATTTAAGCTTAGAGTATGATAGATGGTGTTTGGGGACCGAATTATGATGATAAGTATGCCCTAGACTGCTCAAGCACCCAAACAGTAGTTTATACACCTGAATTTAGAAAACTGCCTAAGTACAAAAAGAAATGCGGATGAACAAAAAAAATGCGGATGAACAAAAAGAAATACGGATGAACAAAAAGAAATGCGGATGAACAAAAAGAAATGCGGATGAACAAAAAGAAATTCAAATGAACAAAAAGAAATGCGGATGAACAAAAAGAAATGCGGATGAACAAAAAGAAATACGGATGAACAAAAAGAAATGCGGATGAACAAAAAAAGAAATGCGGATGAACAAAAAAAAGAGAAATTTGGATGAACAAAAAGAAATGCGGATGAACAAAAAGAGAAATGCGGATGAACACTTAGAATATTTCTAACTTTTTGGGAAAAATGGAAATGTAGGCTTTGGCATGGGAGGTTCCCGGGGGCTATGTAAGTTGACTTTTTGAGGTCATAGATGGTATGATGGGCATGTTATGATGTATGATTGATGCTTATGTATGATGGTATGTATGATGTATGTATGTTAAGTGTGATGTAGCCCTGTATGATGGTGATGACTGATGACTTGTAAATGTCGATGTTCCTTGTTTCGATACGTGTTTATCTTTCCATGACTTTACGTGTTATGATTAATGAATGAAACAAAAGTATTAAGAAACGTAAAGTGAAAGATAATGAAAGAGGAACATGATGAATGAATGCATGCATTAATTAATGAATGAATGAATGTAAGAAAAGGCTTGCAAGCAAAATGTATGGAGGTGCACACCCTATCAAGGTGTTAGCTCAACGGTGTGCGGGTTAGCTACCCCGAAGGATGCACACTGGGGTCCAGTCTTTGTGATTGACCATATGTATGGGATCCTTGCTGCTTACCCTAGGTGACTGGATTAGCACTCGTGCACAATGTTCGTGATTAATTACCACAGGTCCAGCACCAGCAGTAGTGCATAATGTTCGGGGTATAGCACATGGCATTGATCCAAAATGAATGAGGAAAGATAAGTGGTGCATGTACCTAACCTAGGTGACTGGATCAGCACTCGTGCACAATGTTCGTGATTAATTACCACAGGTCCAGCACCAGCAGTAGTGCACAATGTTCGGGGTATTGTACATGTCACCGAAGGTAATGAACGTACGAATGAATGTAATGAACGTATGAATGAACGTAACGAACGTACGGACGAATGTGATGAATGTACGAACAAAAGTAAAGAATGTGAATGATAACATTGTACGTTAAATGAACGAAAGTAAATGAACAAAAGATAATAATGATATTATCTATGTGTACGTATGTTATGTGATCGCATGTATGTAGAGGATGGTTTTAACGAAAGAAAAGTATGTTTCATTATAAAACTAAAACTCACTCAGCAACGCTGACTTTTTATGTGTTTCCAGTTCACAGGTAGTGTTGCTGAGGATGGCACGAGGCGGCTACTCAGCTTTTTTGGGATGGCATTCTTTTGATTAATGTTTTTGTATTGTAATGCAAACAAACAGTATTTTGTAATGAGTGTTGTATTACTTTACAAAAGCAATTATATTGAAATGAAAAAGTTCTTTTACTGATTCCGCTGCGATGATTTAAATAATAGTATGATTTATGTGCAATGAATGACCAACTGTGAGGTGCCCGGGATCGGGGCCGTAAAAGTTGGTATCAGAGCCCAAGTTTAAGTGAAATGGGTAAATTTTCAAAATAAACATAAACTTAAACAGAAAATGGGATGAAAAGGGAAGGGATGCCAATCTAAGTAGCAGCGTGCCATCAGGTACTTTCATAAAGTTAACCGGTACTATGTCCGCATGTTATGTGTTTATGTGTTGCTGGTAGATTTAGATACTAATGTACACAGGACAGGTAATGCTCAGGGTACGAAAAATATAGTAAGTGGCTAATCACAACTAGCCACTGTAATTAGGGACTTACTATACTTGACATAAACTGATCTATTCCCTTGAATGACCGTGTTAGTGTTTAAATCTTTCAGTGTGTGATAAAAGATGGCCGGTGGTAGATCATCCAAAGCCTCACATGGTGGAGGTGGTGGCGGACGTGGTGCTGAACCACGAGCCACAAGAGGAAGGCCTAGAGTTGAGAAGGAGGTTCTTGAAGAACCCGAGACCCCTCATCCGGAGGGTGTAGACGAGAGCGCCAATTTGAGAGCCTTGGTAAAAGAGGCAGTGGTTGAAGAGGTGCATAAGGTCATGCGGACGATCTTACCGTCTATGGCGACCAAAGTGATAAAGGCTGTCCGGGAAGGAGAAAGGAAAGAGAGGAATAGGTCCTCAGGAAGACAGCAGCAACCAGAGCGAGAAACGGTTCTTTCTGATGATGAAGAGGAAGAGGAGGAGGAGCCTGTGCAGGAGTCAGCACGAGGCTGTAATTACAGAGCGTTTATGAGGTGCAAGCCCCCTACTTTTGACGGTAATGGCACCGCTGCTGCTGCTCACCGGTGGGTGAGGGAAATGGAGGCTGTTCTTGATATCAGCGAGTGTCGGGAGGACCAAAAAGTGAAGTTCGCTACCCACTCTTTCATGGATTCGGCTCTATGTTGGTGGGACAACATAGTCCAAGCCGAGGGTAGCAGGGCCATTGGAAGAATGAAGTGGTCCGAGCTGAAAAGGTTGGTGATCAAGGAGTTCTGTCCTCATCGAGAGATGGATAAAGTTGAGAGAGAGTTCTTGCAGCTGGAGGCGGGGACGATGACCCACCAACAGTACACCACAATATTCAACGAAATGGCACGTCTGGTGCCGGACCAGGTGATACCTCTGTCATGAAAGATCAAGAGGTATATTTAGGGTTTGCCGGCGGATATTCGCAGGCATATGATCGCCGCCCAACCGAGCACCTTTAGGTCGGCGGTGGACTTGGCAGGAAGGTTGTATGATGAACGGTCTGTGGTGGTGGTGGCTAAAGGTAGTAGGAAGGGTGGTGGTGACAGGAATTAGAATGGAAAGAGGTTTGGTCGGGGTAATGCCTCGACGAGCAACAAGAAGGCACGGGTGGATGACCGCCGTGTAGCCACATCGGGTACGAGACTAAAAAGGTGTGGTAAATGTGGGAAGGAGCATAGCGGGGAGTGTAGACTGGTGTTGAACGTTTGTTTCAAGTGTGGGAAGCCTGGTCATATGGCTAGAGATTGTAGGGGCATGAGGTGCTTCAACTGTGGGGAAAGTGGTCATATGAGTAAAGACTGTAAGAAGCCGAGGGCTGAGGGTTTCGGGGTGAAGAAGATGAAGAATGAAGGACCGAGGGCAAGCGCCAGGGCATTCACGATGACACAGGAGGAGGCTAGGATGGACCCTGATGTTGTATCCGGTACGTTTCTAGTGAACCAAACTTTAGCCTCTGTATTATTTGATTCGGGTGCCAGTAGGAGTTTTATTTCTGCTACTTTCTGTGCTAAACTGCCTGTTAGTAGTATACGTGTTGAGGCGCCATTTGATGTAGAAACTGCCATAGGTAAGTCTACCAGGATTTCAAAGATGATAGAGGGTTGAGATATGGAATTAGAGGGTCACAGATTTCCGGTTAGACCATTTGTGATGGCCTTAGGTGGTTTCGACCTGGTTCTTGGAATGGATTGGTTGGCAGACTTCGAGGCGAATATAGTGTGTCGAAAGAAGATGATTCGTTTGATACCGTCTGAAGGGAGTTCGGTAACTATTTATAGGGATCGGGTCACGACAATCCCGAAAGTGATCTCGATGGCCGTGGCGGGAAAGTGCATGAGGCGTGGGTGCAGCGCCTACTTATGTTATGTAAAGGATGTGGAAACGCCAACACCACAACTATCCGATGTTCCGGTTGTGTGTGATTTTCCAGACGTGTTCCCGGAAGACTTATCGGGATTGCCACCTGACCGAGAGATCGAGTTTCAGATTGATCTGATACCGGGTGCCCAACTTGTTGCCAAAGCACCGTATCGATTGGCTACGACGGAGATGAAAGAGTTGATGGAGCAGTTGCAAGAGCTGCTTGATAAAGGGTTCATTAGACCAAGTATCTCTCCTTGGGTTGCTCCAGTCTTATTTGTAAAGAAGAAGGATGGTAGCATGAGGATGTGTATAGACTACCACGAGCTGAACAAGTTGACAGTGAAGAATCGATACCCGTTACCGAGGATTGATGATCTATTCGATCAGCTTCAAGGTGCCAGTTGGTTCTCATGGATTGACCTTCGATCTGGCTACCATCAGTTAAAGGTGAAAGAGCAGGATATTCCTAAAACAGCTTTTCGCACACGCTACGGTCACTACGAGTTCCTCGTTATGTCTTTTGGTTTGACCAATGAGCCAGCTGCTTTTATGGATCTGATGAACCGAGTGTGTAGGCCGATGTTGGATAAATCAGTGATTGTGTTTATCGATGATATCCTAATTTATTCGAGGAACGAGATAGAGCATGCCGATCACATTCGAGAAGTGTTAGAGACGTTAAGAAGGGAGAAACTGTATGCCAAGTTCTACAAGTGCGCGTTCTGGTTGCGCGAAGTTCAGTTCTTGGGTCACGTGGTGAATCCGGAGGGAATTATGGTTGATCCGGCAAAGGTGGAAGCGGTGATGCAATGGAAGTCTCCAAAGACGCCATTCGAGATTCGCAGTTTCTTGGGTTTGGCGGGCTACTACAGAAGATTCATCCAAGACTTTTCTAAGATCGCTTCTCCACTAACCAAGTTGACCCGGAAGGATGTAAAGTTTGTATGGGGTCAAGTTCAAGAGAAGGCATTTGAAGAATTGAAAACGAGGTTGACCCAAGCTCCTGTACTGTCATTACCCGATGAAAGTGAAGATATGGTGGTTTATTCTGATGCTTCCTACTCGGGGTTGGGGTGTGTGTTAATGCAAAGAGGAAAGGTTATAGCCTATGCATCCTGACAGTTAAAGGTTCATGAGGTTAACTATCCTACTCATGACTTGGAGCTAGCAGCGGTGGTCTTTGCGTTAAAGATTTGGAGGCACTATTTGTACGGAACGAGGTGCACCATTTTCACCGACCACAAGAGCTTGAAGTACTTCTTCGAGCAGAAGGATTTGAATATGAGGCAGAGGCGATGGTTGGAGCTTATAAAGGATTATGATTGTGAGATCCATTACCATCCGAGCAAAGCCAACGTGGTGGCGGATGCCCTTAGCCGAAAGGAGAGGCCCGAGCCGATTCGGGTGAAGGCGTACCAGCTGATTATGACCTCGGATGTGATGAAGCAAGTCAAAGAGTTTCAAGATGAGGCACTAAAAGAAGATAATCTTAACTCCAAAAGAATGAGAGGTCTGGTCGCAGAGTTGGGTGAAAACACATTTGGTGTTAGAACCCGGTTTGGACGTATGTGGATTCCTCGTCTTGGGGATCTACGAGTAAAGATTATGGATGAAGCTCACAAGACTCGTTACTCTATTCATCCTGGTGCTACAAAGATGTACCAAGACATGAAGAAAGATTATTGGTGGTCGGGTATGAAGCACAACGTGGTGGAGTATGTGAGTAAGTGCCTTACTTGTTTGCAAGTGAAGGCCGAGCATCAAAGGCCGTATGGAAAGATTCAACCTTTGGATATACTGGAATGGAAGTGGGAACACATCACCATGGATTTCATTACAAAGTTTCCGCGTACTCCGAAAGGGTATGATGCTATATGGGTGATCGTTGACCGCTTGACGAAGAGTGCTGACTTCCTACCGATGCGCGAGACATATTCATCCGAGTGGTTGGCCTATCTCTTCATTAAGGAAATTGTAACTCGTCATGGTGTGCCGGTGTCTATTGTTTCTGATCGTGACACCCGGTTTACATCCAAATTCTGGAAGAAATTCTACGATGCCATGGGGAAGAGGTTACACATTAGCACAACTTATCATCCCCAAACTGATGGTCAGTCGGAAAGGACCATTTAGACGTTAGAGGACATGCTTCGGGCATGTGTGATTGATTTTGGGGGAAGTTGGGATGACCATTTACCGTTAGCTGAATTCTCATACAACAACAGCTATCATGCCAGCATTGGTATGCCACCTTATGAGATGCTATACGGAAGGAGATGTAGAACACCTGTTTGTTGGGGTGTTATCGGCCATAAAGAGTTAGGGAGCGTCAAAGTGGTCGAGGCTACGACTGAGAAGTTGGAAAGGATTAAGGCTTTCATGAAGGAAGCTAAGGACAGACAAAAGTCGTATGCTGATAAGCGACATAGACCGATTGAGTTCTAGGTGGGTGATAGAGTTATGTTGAAAGTCTCACCTTGGAAGGGCATCATTCGGTTCAGAAAGCAGGGCAAGCTGAGCCCAAGATACATAGGGACTTTCTGAATTATTGCTCGAGTAGGAGAGGTGGCCTATAGACTGGAGTTACCAGAAGAGTTAAGTAGAATTCATCCGACATTCCATGTATCTCATCTGAGGAAATGCTTGGCAGACGAGGACATGGTTGTACCACCGGAAGACATCAAGGTAGATGAACGACTCAATTATGTGGAGCAACCAGTGGCAATCATTGACCGAAAAGAGAAGAGATTGAGGAATAAAGTGGTCCCACTTGTACGCATACAGTGGAAGCACAGAAAGGGATCTGAGTCTACGTGGGAGACTGAAGAAGAAATGAGACAGCACTACCCATGTTTGTTCGAGGAATAACAGGTTTTGGGGACGAAACCTATTTAAGGGGTGGACTTGTAACACCCGGTATTTTTAACAAAAAAAAGAGAAAGAAAAGATATTTTACCCAAGTTGAGGGGTAAAAAGTGTCAAAAGGACAAAAGGTTGGAAAAGTGGGTGTAAAGTGGGCATGGCTGCCCACTCTCTTCTTACAACCCCAAATCATCAGATTTTTAGAAAGAGAAAGTACACATTCGGATTTTGAAGAACAAGAGCTGAAAAGTCGAATTCAAGTGGGTTTCTAGGCGGTTGAACTCATTTGCAAACGAGTTTGGGAGAAGCCATACTCAAGAGCTGCAAAAGTGAGTTCTAGAACCCCTCTTTTACATGTTTTTAACTGATTTTGGGGCTGGAGATGCATAATTGAACTTTTTATAAAACTTGGATTTCATACCCGTATGTTGAATGTGTGGATGTTGCGTGTATGGTGTGATTTTGATCTATGTTCATGCTTGATGATCTTATGGTTGTGTTTCTAAGGCTTAGAATGTATGATTTAAGCTTAGAGTATGATAGATGGTGTTTGGGGACCGAATTATGATGATAAGTATGCCCTAGACTGCTCATGCGCCCAAACAGTAGTTTATACGCTAGAATTTAGAAAACTGCCTAAGTACAAAAAGAAATGCGGATGAATAAAAGAAATGCGGATGAACAAAAAAAATGCGGATGAACAAAAAAAATGCGGATGAACAAAAAGAAATGCGGATGAACAAAAAGAAATGTGGATGAACAAAAAGAAATGCGAATGAATAAAAAGAAATGCGGATGAACAAAAAGAAATGCGGATGAACAAAAAGAAATGCAGATGAACAAAAAGAAATGCGGATGAACAAAAAAGAAATGCGGATGAACAAAAAAAGAGAAATGTGGATGAACAAAAAGAAATGCGGATGAACAAAAAGAGAAATGCGGATGAACACTTAGAATATTTCTAACTTTTTGGGAAAAATGGAAATGTAGGCTTTGGCATGGGAGGTTCCCGGGGGCTATGTAAGTTGACTTTTTGAGGTCATAGATGGTATGATGGGCATGTTATGATGTATGATTGATGCTTATGTATGATGGTATGTATGATGTATGTATGTTAAGTGTGATGTAGCCCTGTATGATGGTGATGACTGATGACTTGTAAATGTCGATGTTCCTTGTTTCGATACGTGTTTATCTTTCCATGACTTTACGTGTTATGATTAATGAATGAAACGAAAGTATTAAGAAACGTAAAGTGAAAGATAATGAAAGAGGAACATGATGAATGAATGCATGCATTAATTAATGAATGAATGAATGTAAGAAAAGGCTTGCAAGCAAAATGTATGGAGGTGCACACCCTATGAAGGTGTTAGCTCAACGGTGTGCGGGTTAGCTACCCCGAAGGATGCACACTGGGGTCCAGTCTTTGTGATTGACCATATGTATGGGATCCTTGCTGCTTACCCTAGGTGACTGGATCAGCACTCGTGCACAATGTTCGTGATTAATTACCACAGGTCCAGCACCAGCAGTAGTGCATAATGTTCGGGGTATAGCACATGGCATTGATCCAAAATGAATGAGGAAAGATAAGTGGTGCATGTACCTACCCTAGGTGACTAGATCAGCACTCGTGCACAATGTTCGTGATTAATTACCACAGGTCCAGCACCAACAGTAGTGCACAATGTTCGGGGTATTGTACATGTCACCGAAGGTAATGAACGTACGAATGAATGTAATGAACGTATGAATGAACGTAACGAACGTACGGACGAATGTGATGAATGTACGAACAAAAGTAAAGAATGTGAATGATAACATTGTACGTTAAATGAACGAAAGTAAATGAACAAAAGATAATAATGATATTATCTATTTGTACGTATGTTATGTGATCGCATGTATGTAGAGGATGGTTTTAACGAAAGAAAAGTATGTTTCATTATAAAACTAGAACTCACTCAGCAACGCGGACTTTTTATGTGTTTCCAGTTGACAGGTAGTGTTGCTGAGGATGGCACGAGGCGGCTACTCAGCTTTTTTGGGATGACATTCTTTTGATTAATGTTTTTGTATTGTAATGCAAACAAACAATATTTTGTAATGAGTGTTGTATTACTTTGCAAAAGCAATTATATTGAAATGAAAAAGTTCTTTACTGATTCCGCTGCGATGATTTAAATAATAGTATGATTTATGTGCAATGAATGACCAACTGTGAGGTGCCCGGGATCGGGCCTTACACGTTAAAACAATTAAAATAACATAATACGGTGTCTATTTCAGTTACCTAACTTACTTAAAAACTCTAAGTATCATTATAATAAACTATGTATAAAAATCCAAACTTTAGGGTGAAAAGCATCATTTAACAAAGTCTAGGGATCAAAATTATCAACTACTATAACCTTGCTGCTTTAGCACTAGAATAAACTTATAATAAAATATACAGGTTGCAATAATAATTTATATACTTATAAGTTAATAAGAACACATGTCAAGACACTAACATGTAAAACATAAAGCTTAACTATATATTTGAAACATAAATCTACAATACAAGTAAAATAAACTTAATACGCATGAGGAAGACTTAGATGCTTATTTAATGCGATACTAATACATATAAAAGAACTTAAGAAACATCCTAGTTGGTTACACACCATGTGGTCGAACACTAGGCGAGTCTCATGAACCCTTTTTTCCTTAAAACTTTTAGGGGTGCAATATACATTCTTTAAAACCATTTTTGATGTAAAACTTACTGCTCTTGTCCCTAAATGTTGACTCAATCATTAACTCAAATGAAAGCCACGTAATTTATGGATAATATTACTTGGGGAATCCCCCACACACAATGGCCTATAAAAGAGAGAAACCCCCCATTGAGATTCAATAATTGTAGTGTCACAACTTAGCTCAGTTAAATCGTGCAAAGCAGGGCACACTTAAGCTCATAACAATAAGGGGCATGGGTTCAGGGATATTTTAGCACTCGGGTAGGTAGCTCGAGTCCAGGTTTGATTGTGATACATTTTGTCATGCACCAATAATTATGATTTACTTATGTATATTGTAACGCCCCGAAATATCCCGAAACGAGCCATTTAATAATAATGGGCTTTTAAGGGTTAATTTAAGAAATAAAGGGGTAAATTAGTGGGCTATGGATCAAATTAGCCTTAATGGGCTAGGCTTAATGGGTTTAAGGGCCCTAATCAGCCCTTAAACATGCATGAACAGCCTCACCTTCATCACATTACAACCCTAGCCACCAAATTCGTAGAGAGAGAAAGTAGAGAGAGAAAGTGAAGAAAATCAAGATTTGGAGTTTGAAGGTTTGAAGGATTGAAGTTCTGGTGGATTGGAGCATCAAAACACAAGGAAAGAGCAACAAAACAAGGTAAGAATCACCTCTAAGGCCCTCTGTAGATCAAACCCGGATTCTAGGGTTTTGGGGTTTTGAAAAGTTTAAAGAAACACATAAAGGTCGAATTTTTACGTATGAAAACGTGTAAAAAGCTTAGATTTGGTTTCATGGAAGGTAAACTAAGGATTTGGACGTAAAAAGTTAAGATTTTGGGTTAAAAACGGGCTGGATCTGAGTTCCAGTTCATCCAGCGAAACTAGGCCCCGATCCAGCGAATTTAAGCCTTTAACCAGCGAAACTGCGTACTCATTTAGCGAGACTAGGAGAAATTCCAGCGAAACTACAGTTTCGCTGGGGCGAAACTATAGTTTCACCGGTAACCTCGCTAAGACCCAGACAGACCTATAGACCTTGCGAGACTAGGGAATTCCAACGAAAGTTGGGCGCTCAAGGCAGCGAATCTGTCTAGCGAAACTAGCAGAAGTGCTGCCCAGCGAAACTACAGGCGAAACTGCAGTTTCGCTGTAGCGAAACTATGGGCGAAATTTTGAGGAAAATGACGTTTTTGCATGTTAACTTTCGTGCAGCTAGAGTGTTCAGGCTATAGCCTAAGTGACTTAGAATTTAAGCTACTTGGGCGAGTTCAGGTGAGTTCTAGACCCCTCTTTTACCCGTTTTCAATGTTTTGGGGTGATATGCATACTAAATTACATACTTTTATGATGACGGTTTTTAAGACCTTTTATCAAGAAAATGAAATTTCCTAAAGTAAAATATGCCATTTAAATAGTCCAAAATAATTTTCGGGCGCGCTGACCTGGCAGCCCGGCCCCAGCCAGGGGCGTTGCCCATTGGACCCCACTAGGGGCTGCCGCCCCTAGAACCCCGCTATCAGGGCTGCCGCCCCCGAACCCCCGCTGTCCCGCGGAGGGTCAGTTATGTGGTTTATCTCTCATGATTGATTGAAAAGTGAATGCTTAGACTAAGAGTTTACTTCTTATTATGTATTGGGTTGTGTTATATTATGTATAACTTAAACATGACAGTGGAACATAAAGAAAGGTTATGAGGCCCATAACATGTACCTTGATAAAGTGATAAAGTAAAGCCTTGCAAGCAATTGATAAAGGAGGGTTGCATTCGTTGTACCCTCACCAGTGATAAAGTGATAAAGTATGCTCGAACAGGCAGGTCAGTAAGTCCTAAATTGGCATGACAATAATGGCCTGATCGGGTACGGCAGTAAGTCCTTGATTGGCATGTCGGTAAAGTCCTAGGCGAGCCTAGGCACCGATAGAGACAGAGAATTGACGGATAAAGAAGAGTAATAAAAAAAAACGAAACAATAAATGATAAAGAAATGATAAAGTGATAGCCTGTGTGTATTTATATTTTGATAGACAATGATTATTTTCAACTGATAAAGCTAATGTCTGCTCTGATAGTTATTTAGCAAAGTAAACCTAGAATTCACTCAGCGAAGCTGACTTTTGTATGCATATCAGTTGACAGGTAAGAGTTTGTGTTGATGGGATGTGAGCATGGAATGGAAGCTTCTTGGCACTCAAAGACTGGCATCCCCGATAAAGAAAGGCTTAAAAGGACATTAAATAGTTTTGATGTTTAAAGATAATGTTTATAATTTAATTTAACTACGTTGTAATGGTTGAATTACAGTATATTTTTCCGCTGCAATATATTTTTACATATATACGAGTAAATGATTGCTTTAAATCTATGTTTGCTGTGAATGACCAACTGTGGGGCTTCCCTGAGAAAGGTGGGCCTTACATATATTTATGTATGACAATGAACCTTATTATCATAAAACATGAGTTTACCAACTTTATATTAATATTTTTTGAGTATGTATTTCAAGAAATTGTTAGGTTATAAGAGGGAATCTTTAAATAGACTTGAAGCATTGGGTTTACAACTTCAAAAACATGATTGATTTCCCTTAGAAGACTCACCCTAGAAGAAATCTACAAGAAACAAGACAAGCTATACAACAAGGCTACCTTAAGTAATGGGCGAAAATAGCCCTATGGTCATTCCTTATAATTTAGTTATACACACATCAAGTTATAATAAAATATACTTAATTTATTATTTAATTGTGTATGCTAGTGGCTCATTATTACTGCATTCATAGTTTTATGTGTTTATTTGATATTCAATCGTCACGACCATCTCCTTATATCAGGGTGTGGCACAAGTTGACTTTGAATTTGTAATAAAAATCAAGTATTTTTTATATTGTAGGCTATAGTGAATACAATTACCGTTGCAGTACCATGACGAACCAAATTGATTATGAGCAAATATCATCGTTGTCATTATTGTTTAATTCAGTTATATGGTTTCCAATAAGCCACCCGAAAAAGACCACAGTCACAGGGCGTAGTGTGTGGGGGGGACGACCAAATTCACGTCGGTTAGCACAAGAGAAGTGGGAACCAGTTACAAAATGTATGTCCGACGAACAATAACTCGATTGAAAATTATAACATGTTAAAGCACCGCTCTTTAAAGCTAGTATTATTCATAAAGGCGATACTTTTCACATATTTTATTTTCTAAAATAAAATGTTTTACAAAAACTCAAAACATTGTTCTAACGTGTTTATTCTTATCCACATTATGATATACATTTATTAGAAACATACCTACATAAATAATATATTAATATATATATATATATATATATATATATAACACCACAACATAATGTTTTTTCTAAATTTCGAATATACGATTACGATATGATAATTTCGATCTACATTTCATTTAGTATTTTAAAATAATCTCCCACAACGCGTGATCAAACTCACAGATTAAATAAAACAATGAAATGAATAGTGGATTGCAATTGTTCATGCACTAATAACTATTCCTTCATGCACTCACATGTTTTAAAGTAGGATGAACAACATGTTTAAGCATGTTCATACCCTTATATACCTCCCACCACCTTTATCTTCTTATCTAGTAGAGTTGGAGTGTTTCAGAAGCCTACTTTAGTCACTGACGTCTATGTTACTCCCCGGCGGGATATTTGTGGCAGCTGTTTTTCCTCCTGTTTTCAGTGAAGTTAACCACTTTCATCCATTTATAAGGTTACAATTTGTCGACATGTGGACGACAGCCATGCCGCCTCCTCTTTTGGCGAGGGTGCACCCTTTAGCGCGTCGCCTCCATTTTTCGGCATGGGTCGGTACTCAGATATGTTTATTGGATTATAGTAGGTGGCAGTATAGGCTCCCGCTTCCAACAAGGATCGTCTTTCTAATGTGTTTATTTTGATCATAGCCGCTAATGGCATGGGGATCCTGATCCTGTGTTGTAGTCATCGTAAGTCGTCACTGGCCATCATCGGCTGCCTTTGGTGGCTTCTATGCTTCACATCAATTCGGGTATTGGTTTTGAGTCTCCTATTTAGGTTATCACACGGAGGGGATTTGTTAGTCGTTTATCTTTGTGATGATGAGTTCTTGCTTATCTAAGAATTCTATGTTGACTTCAGTCGGTTCATGTGATTATTGTAACTATGATCGACAACCATTGCTTGCAATTCAGGGTTTTTGTTTGTTTACTCTGGCGATGCTGTCTTTGGATTTCGTAACCTTGATTTTAACTTGCCTTTGTTCTTTTATTTTTTTATGTTGCTTGAATCGATGACCAATTCTTAGCTTTAAATCTTCGGTTCTTTTACCATGTAGATCTTTCAGATTGGGTTCTTTTACTATGCATCCTCGTGATTTAAAGTTTTAGGGTTGATTCTTCGCTTTGGATCTTTACTTCTTTGCAATGTGTAAATCTTTCAGATTTAATTTTTATCTATGATGAGCCTAGGATCATAGAGACCTACCCTTTTCAGGTTGTTGATTTGGAGTTTCTGAAGTGTTTCTGGTCCAGATAGTGTTTTGTAGATTGTTGACTCCGTGATTTGCATACAATTTTCATTTCATCTGAAATTAAATATATTTATGATGTTGATCATATGTAATATATGAACGATTGCCTTTGTTAGGATACTTGATTGCGTTTAGGCGGGTTAATCTTGGGTGTTGAGAGGTGATGGTGATGAAAAAAGGGCTATGTTTGTTGCTACAGCTAGGGAAATATGTTATTTACAACCATAATGAAAAGTCGCTTCTGAGTCTTCTAGAATCATTTGAATTTTTATTATATATGCATATATGTACTATATTAATAATAAAATGAGATGAACAGTGGAGCAAAACTGTTCATGCACTATGTACTAGTCCTTAACGTACATGTTTTGCAGTTTGATATAAAACCTATTTATGCGTGTTCATACCCTTATACTCTTTGTACTGCCTTGGAACTTTTGAATTTTGAATAAAACAAACAATGGCATGCAACTATTTATGCTTTACGTGCTACTGCTTAACGCATGTATATGTTGTCAGGTTCGCTGGTGATAACGATGTAATAAACGACTTATGTTTGATGTTCAAGCGTGGTAAACGTATTTTTTGTAGCCACAATGATCAGTCTTTTCTGAGCCTTATTTTTATAGAAATGTTATTTCTTCATGTAAAAAAATATAAATATTCTATGGTAATTGTCACACTTTTGAGTATACGGCGTGCTTGTAAACTTGTACCAACATTGGTTAAAACCTACGGCAAAGCACGATGGGAAACAACTGGTTTTATTAAAAAACGAGTTGTCACAATGTATAGACAAAACTGGCTTGCAGATATCAACTATACAAGTGAGCGTGACCCGTGCTATGCACCCGTGCTATGCACGGGGGTTGTAAATTTTAAAAGTCTTAGTTCTGACGATATATGTTATTATTAACTAGTCGTAAGAAATTCTTCCGTGAAACGCTGATAAAAAATTATACTAGGAAGAAACATTGTTAAAAATAAATCCACAAAACAAAGGAGACAATAGAAATGTGTAAATTATAACTTTATTAAAGTTAATAGGCTATACTGTAAATTGGTTAAAATAAAATAGATGAAAATTTAGTAAAATTTACTTAAGTGTAAATTTAAAATAACTCGATAGTATAAATTTAAAATTCAAATAAAACAATGAGCATGTAGTCAATTTGGAAAAAAAGTATTATGGTTAGTTTAAATAGATCTTTATGGTTTAAGTGTAAAATTATAAGAAAAATAAAATAGATTTGTGATTTCTTTAGAGAAAAAAATATTGTGGTATGATATGTTAAAAGTTTTAATTTAAATTCAAACAAGTTTTAAAAATGGAAAATAGCTAAACCACACACTACAAGCAAGTGTATCGGTCGTAAGTAATGCAGGATCGATACAAGTCACTTAACACAAGAGTTCTCTCTTAAACTCACTAAGTTATACTCAAATGATGAAGCAGAATCTTCTAAAAGTTGATAATAATATACTAAGTAAGCAAGACACAATAAAAGTTTTTCAAGATACTTGTATATATTAATTCTCAACTTAAAGTTTACAAGACTCTTACAAGCATGCTCTTATGAGCTTACAATGAGAACTATATATACTACTATCTACAGCTGGTTATACTTAGAAAACCAGCTGGGAAATACAACTAGACAAAATACTACAGATGCTAGAAGTAAATAGTCCAAAATAATTTTCGGGCGCGCTGACCTGGCAGCCCGGCCCCAGCCAGGGGCGTTGCCCATTGGACCCCACTAGGGGCTGCCGCCCCTAGAACCCCGCTATCAGGGGCTGCCGCCCCCGAACCCCCGCTGTCCCGCGGAGGGTCAGTTATGTGGTTTATCTCTCATGATTGATTGAAAAGTGAATGCTTAGACTAAGAGTTTACTTCTTATTATGTATTGGGTTGTGTTATATTATGTATAACTTAAACATGACAGTGGAACATAAAGAAAGGTTATGAGGCCCATAACATGTACCTTGATAAAGTGATAAAGTAAAGCCTTGCAAGCAATTGATAAAGGAGGGTTGCATTCGTTGTACCCTCACCAGTGATAAAGTGATAAAGTATGCTCGAACAGGCAGGTCAGTAAGTCCTAAATTGGCATGACAATAATGGCCTGATCGGGTACGGCAGTAAGTCCTTGATTGGCATGTCGGTAAAGTCCTAGGCGAGCCTAGGCACCGATAGAGACAGAGAATTGACGGATAAAGAAGAGTAATAAAAAAAAACGAAACAATAAATGATAAAGAAATGATAAAGTGATAGCCTGTGTGTATTTATATTTTGATAGACAATGATTATTTTCAACTGATAAAGCTAATGTCTGCTCTGATAGTTATTTAGCAAAGTAAACCTAGAATTCACTCAGCGAAGCTGACTTTTGTATGCATATCAGTTGACAGGTAAGAGTTTGTGTTGATGGGATGTGAGCATGGAATGGAAGCTTCTTGGCACTCAAAGACTGGCATCCCCGATAAAGAAAGGCTTAAAAGGACATTAAATAGTTTTGATGTTTAAAGACAATGTTTATAATTTAATTTAACTACGTTGTAATGGTTGAATTACAGTATATTTTTCCGCTGCAATATATTTTTACATATATACGAGTAAATGATTGCTTTAAATCTATGTTTGCTGTGATTGACCAACTGTGGGGCTTCCCTGAGAAAGGTGGGCCTTACAAGTTGGTATCAGAGCCAATGTTTAAGGGATTTGGGAAAACCATTTTATAAACCTAAACTTAAACAGATAATGGGACCAAGTGTCAAGGATGCCAGTCCAAGAAGCTCCATACCAAGAGGTAACAAGTATGTTGTAGGTATTATTCCGAGGGGTAGTGCCTTCTTATTTAAGTAAGAGTCGAGGTAGAGTATGATAATGTTATCTGTGATGCCTATCTGAATTTATGTGACTTATACGTGCATAGACTAGGTATAGTAGGTTCTGGTGTTGGTGTGGTTCAGGATAGGAAAGTTTATGGCACGGGAAGTTCTGTAAGTAGTTAATCACAACTGGCCACTGTTATTAAAAATTTACAAAACTTGTCGTGAACTGAACTTGCCTTGAAAGACCATATTAACATTCTGAATCTTATAGGAAGTAGAACGAATGGCACCTAAGAAAGAAGTTCCAACCATGGTCACCCGGAGGAGCACCAGGGGAAGGCCCCCGACTAAGGCAAAAGAAACTGCAAGTGCAACTGGGAAGCCAACAACAAGGTCGACCAAGAAGCCGGTTGACAAACCAGTTAAGGAGGTTGAGTTGGAAATGGAAACTGAGGGACCTACCCCTGATCAGGCCAAACTGAAAGAGACAGTAAAGGAAGCTATTGCCCAAGAGGTGCATCAGGTCCTGTCTGGAGTGATGCCCGCTCTGCTTGCGGAATTTGTGGAGCAGGTTAAGGGCGACAGTAAGAAGAGTACGGCTTCAGAAAAAGTTGATAAGAAAGGGGCAGTCAAGACTGAGGAGTTGAGTGACGAGGGAGATCGTCTGGGTAACCATGATGGCCCTGAAGTGGAAGAGAAGGCGAAGGGGTGCAGCTACGGGGATTTTCAGAGGTGTAAGCCCCCAACGTTTGATGGTACTGGTAACGCTGCCACTGCTCAGCGTTGGATTAGGGAAATGGAGGCCGTACTGAAGATCAGTGAGTGCCGTGAAAACCAAAAGGTGAAGTTTGCTTCCCATTCCCTTTTGGATCCAGCACTGTGTTGGTGGGATAACATTGCTGAGTCTTACGGGAGGAGGCCATTGAGAGGATGAAATGGCCGGAGATGAAGAGGTTGGTGATAGAGGAGTACTGCCCGGAGAGAGAGCTTGACAAGGTCGAGCAAGAGTTTGTGAGTTTGGAGGCTGGAAATATGACTCACCAGGAGTACACTACAAAATTCAATGAAATGGCACGTCTGGTGCCTGATTTGGTAACTCCTGAAGCCAAAAGGATCAAGAGGTACATACAAGGGTTGCCTCTAGACATTCATAGGGACATGGTCACTGCTCGACCTAGTACTTTTAGGTCAGCAGTGGACCTCAGTGGAAGGTTGTACGATCATCGTAGGCCGGTGACAGTGGGTGAAACAAAGAAAGTTTGGAACACTAATGGGAAGAGGTATGGAAGTGGTAACTACCAACCGGGAAACAAGAAAACGCGAGTAGATGCAAAACAAGCGATCGTGAAGGGGGTAGAAGAAATTAAGGAATGTGGGAAGTGCGGGAGGAGGCATCCTGGAGAATGCCGGATGGGTAGCCCTGGGTGCTACCGGTGTGGGAAGACTGGTCACTTGGCGAGAGAGTGCCCGAAAGTGGACAAATGCTTCAACTGCCACGAGTCGGGGCACCGCAGCAATGATTGCAAGAAGGCTAAGGCGGGAGGCTCGGGAACAAGCGGGAGGATGACAAAGGGGATGATGGAAAGCCCAAGGTCAAGGCAAGGGCTTTCACCATGAACAAGAAGGAAGCAAGGAAGGACCCGGACGTGGTGTCAGGTACGTTCCTTGTCAATGATGTTTGCGCCTCCATATTATTTGATAGTGGTGCCAGTAAGAGTTTTGTATCGGTATCCTTCTGTGCTACACTAGATGCTCAAACTAAGAAAATAGATGATGCCTTCGAAGTAGAAACGGCCGATGGTAAGTCCATTAGAATAGCCCGAGTGATAGATGATTGCCACATTAAACTAGGAGGTCATTACTTTCCCGCACAATTGTTTGCCATGCCCTTAGGAGGTTTTGACGTCGTACTAGGGATGGATTGGTTGGCTGCCCACGATGCTAACATAGTATGCCAGCAAAAGATGATCCGATTAACGGCTCCAGATGGTAGTCCGATTACGATCTACGGTGATAATGATTGCAAGGTTCCAAGGATCATTTCCATGATCAAGGCGGAGAAATGTATGAGGCGAGGGTGCGGAGCTTATCTAGCGTATGTCAAGGATGTTAAAGATAAAGCGAAAGAGTTGTCCGATGTACCAGTGGTGCGGGACTTTCCTGACGTATTCCCGGAGGATCTGCCCGGAATACCACCGGATAGAGAGATAGAGTTCCAGATTGACTTGCTGTCAGGAGCCCAACCCATTGCCAAAGCACCCTACCGCCTAGCTCCTTCCGAGATGAAGGAACTCATGTCACAACTGCAAGAACTCCTTGACAAAGGGTTCATCAGGCCCAGCATTTCTCCATGGGGTGCTCCCGTGCTGTTTGTGAAGAAGAAGGATGGCAGCATGAGGATGTGTATAGATTACAGGGAGTTGAATAAGCTGACCGTGAAGAATCGATACCCTCTACCTCGGATAGATGATCTGTTTGATCAGTTGCAAGGGGCAAGTTGGTTCTCCCGGATAGATCTCCGATCCGGATATCACCAACTGAAGGTAAGGGAGCAAGATGTCCCAAAGACAGCCTTCCGAACACGCTACGGCCACTACGAGTTTCTGGTTATGTCTTTCGGGCTAACCAATGCTCCTGCGGCATTCATGGACTTGATGAATCGCGTGTGCCGCCCGATGCTGGACAGATCGGTGATAGTATTCATTGACGATATCCTGATATACTCAAAGAACGAAGGAGATCATGCTTGTCATATCAAGGAGGTGTTAGAAACTTTACGAAGGGAGAAACTGTATGCGAAGTTCTCTAAATGTGCCTTCTGGCTACGGGAGGTACAGTTTTTAGGGCACGTTATAAATTCCGAGGGAGTAATGGTTGACCCAGCGAAAGTTGAAGCAGTTACGCAATGGAATTCCCCGAGGACGCCATCCGAAATCCGTAGTTTCTTGGGATTGGCTGGTTATTATAGAAGGTTCATCAAAGATTTCTCGAAGATAGCTTCCCCATTAACAAGGTTAACGAGGAAGAACGTGGTGTTCGACTGGGGAAAGGAACAGGAAGATGCGTTCCAGGAATTGAAGGATAGATTAACCAAAGCTCCTATACTAACCCTACCGGAGGGAGATGAAGACCTAACGGTATACTCCGATGCTTCTTACTGTGGGCTAGGCTGTGTGTTGATGCAAAGAGGAAAGGTTATAGCTTACGCATCCAGACAGCTAAAGGACACGGAGGTTAATTACCCGGTTCACGATTTGGAACTTGCCGCAGTAGTGTTCGCACTGAAGATCTGGAGACACTATTTGTATGGAACTAAGTGCGCCATATTTACCGACCACAAAAATCTGAAATATTTCTTTGAGCAGAAGGACCTAAATATGAGACAAAGGAGGTGGTTGGAGTTGATAAAGGATTACGATTGTGAAATCCATTATCACCCGGGTAAGGCGAACGTGGTAGCCGATGCCCTGAGCCGAAAGGAAGGATACGAACCGATCCGGGTGAAGGCGTGCCAACTAGTAGTGACCCCAGATGTTATGAGGATGATAAGCAAAGCTCAAATAGACGCTTTAAAAGAGCAGCAAATCAATAAGGAAAGGATGGTGGGAAAGGTGGATGAATTGGTAGAGAACACCTTGGGTGTTAAGACCTTCCATGGCAGGATATGGGTTCCGAAGCATGGTGACTTGCGGGAAAAGATTATGGATGAAGCGCACAAGACCCGCTACTCAATACATCCAGGTGCAAATAAGATGTACCACGATTTGAAGAAAGATTTTTGGTGGCCTGGGATGAAGAAAGATGTGGTTGCGTATGTAAATAAATGTCTCACGTGCCTACAGGTGAAGGCTGAGCACCAAAGACCTTATGGTTATGTTCAGCCATTAGAAGTACCAGAATGGAAGTGGGAACATATTACCATGGACTTTATCACTAAATTACCACGCACGACAAAAGGCCACGACGCGATATGGGTGATCGTGGATAGACTGACTAAAAGTGCGCATTTCCTGCCAATCAAGGAAGCAATTAGTTCGGAGAAGCTTGCTGAACTATTTATCCGAGAAATTGTGGCGCGACATGGTATGCCCGTATCGATTGTTTCAGATAGAGATACGCGGTTCACCTCGAAGTTCTGGAAAAGGTTCAATGAAGAAATGGGCGCGAGATTGCATGTTAGTACCGCATACCACCCACAGACCGATGGGCAATCGGAAAGAACGATCCAGACACTGGAGGATATGCTTCGGGCATGCGTTATTGAATTTGGTGGTAATTGGGATGATCATTTGCCACTAGCAGAGTTCTCCTATAACAACAGCTACCACGCCAGTATTAGGATGCCCCCATATGAGTTATTGTACGGTCGACGGTGCAGAACTCCTATTTGTTGGGGTGATGTCGGACAGAAGGAGTTAGGAAGCTTAGAAGTCGTGGAAGCCACAACGGAAAAGTTGGAGAAAATCAAGGCGTATATGAAGGCTGCAAAGGATAGACAAAAGTCATACGCCGACAGAAGAAGGAGACCTATCGAATTTAGTGTGGGTGACAGGGTAATGTTAAAAGTGTCGCCATGGAAGGGATTATCCGATTTAGGAAGAGGGGGAAACTGAGTCCCAGGTTCATCGGACCATTCGAGGTACTAGCACGAGTTGGGGATGTAGCTTACAGGCTAGACCTTCCAGACGAGTTAAGTGGGATTCACCCTACCTTTCATGTGTCACACTTAAGAAAATGTTTAGCACCGAATGAGGCAGTCGTACCTCTAGATGACATCGAGGTGGATGAGAAGCTGAACTATGTAGAACAACCGGTGGCTATACTGGACCGGAAGGAGAAACAATTGAGAAATAAAGTAGTCAAACAAGTCAAGGTGCAATGGAAACACCGAAGGGGGTCGGATGCCACCTGGGAATCCGAGGAGGAAATGAGGCGCCAATACCCCGATCTGTTTAATGACGAGTCAGGTTTCGAGGACGAAACCTAAATAAGGGGGGGAGACTTGTAACGCCCCGAAATATCCCGAAACGAGCCATTTAATAATAATGGGCTTTTAAGGGTTAATTTAAGAAATAAAGGGGTAAATTAGTGGGCTATGGATCAAATTAGCCTTAATGGGCTAGGCTTAATGGGTTTAAGGGCCCTAATCAGCCCTTAAACATGCATGAACAGCCTCACCTTCATCACATTACAACCCTAGCCACCAAATTCGTAGAGAGAGAAAGTAGAGAGAGAAAGTGAAGAAAATCAAGATTTGGAGTTTGAAGGTTTGAAGGATTGAAGTTCTGGTGGATTGGAGCATCAAAACACAAGGAAAGAGCAACAAAACAAGGTAAGAATCGACCTCTAAGGCCCTCTGTAGATCAAACCCGGATTCTAGGGTTTTGGGGTTTTGAAAAGTTTAAAGAAACACATAAAGGTCGAATTTTTACGTATGAAAACGTGTAAAAAGCTTAGATTTGGTTTCATGGAAGGTAAACTAAGGATTTGGACGTAAAAAGTTAAGATTTTGGGTTAAAAACGGGCTGGATCTGAGTTCCAGTTCATCCAGCGAAACTGGGCCCCGATCCAGCGAATTTAAGCCTTTAACCAGCGAAACTGCGTACTCATTTAGCGAGACTAGGAGAAATTCCAGCGAAACTACAGTTTCGCTGGGGCGAAACTATAGTTTCACCGGTAACCTCGCTAAGACCCAGACAGACCTATAGACCTTGCGAGACTAGGGAATTCCAACGAAAGTTGGGCGCTCAAGGCAGCGAATCTGTCTAGCGAAACTAGCAGAAGTGCTGCCCAGCGAAACTGCAGGCGAAACTGCAGTTTCGCTGTAGCGAAACTATGGGCGAAATTTTGAGGAAAATGACGTTTTTGCATGTTAACTTTCGTGCAGCTAGAGTGTTCAGGCTATAGCCTAAGTAACTTAGAATTTAAGCTACTTGGGCGAGTTCAGGTGAGTTCTAGACCCCTCTTTTACCCGTTTTCAATGTTTTGGGGTGATATGCATACTAAATTACATACTTTTATGATGACGGTTTTTAAGACCTTTTATCAAGAAAATGAAATTTCCTAAAGTAAAATATGCCATTTAAATAGTCCAAAATAATTTTCGGGCGCGCTGACCTGGCAGCCCGGCCCCAGCCAGGGGCGTTGCCCATTGGACCCCACTAGGGGCTGCCGCCCCTAGAACCCCGCTATCAGGGGCTGCCGCCCCCGAACCCCCGCTGTCCCCGGAGGGTCAGTTATGTGGTTTATCTCTCATGATTGATTGAAAAGTGAATGCTTAGACTAAGAGTTTACTTCTTATTATGTATTGGGTTGTGTTATATTATGTATAACTTAAACATGACAGTGGAACATAAAGAAAGGTTATGAGGCCCATAACATGTACCTTGATAAAGTGATAAAGTAAAGCCTTGCAAGCAATTGATAAAGGAGGGTTGCATTCGTTGTACCCTCACCAGTGATAAAGTGATAAAGTATGCTCGAACAGGCAGGTCAGTAAGTCCTAAATTGGCATGACAATAATGGCCTGATCGGGTACGGCAGTAAGTCCTTGATTGGCATGTCGGTAAAGTCCTAGGCGAGCCTAGGCACCGATAGAGACAGAGAATTGACGGATAAAGAAGAGTAATAAAAAAAAACGAAACAATAAATGATAAAGAAATGATAAAGTGATAGCCTGTGTGTATTTATATTTTGATAGACAATGATTATTTTCAACTGATAAAGCTAATGTCTGCTCTGATAGTTATTTAGCAAAGTAAACCTAGAATTCACTCAGCGAAGCTGACTTTTGTATGCATATCAGTTGACAGGTAAGAGTTTGTGTTGATGGGATGTGAGCATGGAATGGAAGCTTCTTGGCACTCAAAGACTGGCATCCCCGATAAAGAAAGGCTTAAAAGGACATTAAATAGTTTTGATGTTTAAAGATAATGTTTATAATTTAATTTAACTACGTTGTAATAGGTTGAATTACAGTATATTTTTCCGCTGCAATATATTTTTACATATATACGAGTAAATGATTGCTTTAAATCTATGTTTGCTGTGAATGACCAACTGTGGGGCTTCCCTGAGAAAGGTGGGCCTTACATATATTTATGTATGACAATGAACCTTATTATCATAAAAACATGAGTTTACCAACTTTATATTAATATTTTTTGAGTATGTATTTCAAGAAATTGTTAGGTTATAAGAGGGAATCTTTAAATAGACTTGAAGCATTGGGTTTACAACTTCAAAAACATGATTGATTTCCCTTAGAAGACTCACCCTAGAAGAAATCTACAAGAAACAAGACAAGCTATACAACAAGGCTACCTTAAGTAATGGGCGAAAATAGCCCTATGGTCATTCCTTATAATTTAGTTATACACACATCAAGTTATAATAAAATATACTTAATTTATTATTTAATTGTGTATGCTAGTGGCTCATTATTACTGCATTCATAGTTTTATGTGTTTATTTGATATTCAATCGTCACGACCATCTCCTTATATCAGGGTGTGGCACAAGTTGACTTTGAATTTGTAATAAAAAATCAAGTATTTTTTATATTGTAGGCTATAGTGAATACAATTACCGTTGCAGTACCATGACGAACCAAATTGATTATGAGCAAATATCATCGTTGTCATTATTGTTTAATTCAGTTATATGGTTTCCAATAAGCCACCCGAAAAAGACCACAGTCACAGGGCGTAGTGTGTGGGGGGGGACGACCAAATTCACGTCGGTTAGCACAAGAGAAGTGGGAACCAGTTACAAAATGTATGTCCGACGAACAATAACTCGATTGAAAATTATAACATGTTAAAGCACCGCTCTTTAAAGCTAGTATTATTCATAAAGGCGATACTTTTCACATATTTTATTTTCTAAAATAAAATGTTTTACAAAAACTCAAAAACATTGTTCTAACGTGTTTATTCTTATCCACATTATGATATACATTTTATTAGAAACATACCTACATAAAATAATATATTAATATATATATATATATATATATATATATAACACCACAACATAATGTTTTTTCTAAATTTCGAATATACGATTACGATATGATAATTTCGATCTACATTTCATTTAGTATTTTAAAATAATCTCCCACAACGCGTGATCAAACTCACAGATTAAATAAAACAATGAAATGAATAGTGGATTGCAATTGTTCATGCACTAATAACTATTCCTTCATGCACTCACATGTTTTAAAGTAGGATGAACAACATGTTTAAGCATGTTCATACCCTTATATACCTCCCACCACCTTTATCTTCTTATCTAGTAGAGTTGGAGTGTTTCAGAAGCCTACTTTAGTCACTGACGTCTATGTTACTCCCCGGCGGGATATTTGTGGCAGCTGTTTTTCCTCCTGTTTTCAGTGAAGTTAACCACTTTCATCCATTTATAAGGTTACAATTTGTCGACATGTGGACGACAGCCATGCCGCCTCCTCTTTTGGCGAGGGTGCACCCTTTAGCGCGTCGCCTCCATTTTTCGGCATGGGTCGGTACTCAGATATGTTTATTGGATTATAGTAGGTGGCAGTATAGGCTCCCGCTTCCAACAAGGATCGTCTTTCTAATGTGTTTATTTTGATCATAGCCGCTAATGGCATGGGGATCCTGATCCTGTGTTGTAGTCATCGTAAGTCGTCACTGGCCATCATCGGCTGCCTTTGGTGGCTTCTATGCTTCACATCAATTCGGGTATTGGTTTTGAGTCTCCTATTTAGGTTATCACACGGAGGGGATTTGTTAGTCGTTTATCTTTGTGATGATGAGTTCTTGCTTATCTAAGAATTCTATGTTGACTTCAGTCGGTTCATGTGATTATTGTAACTATGATCGACAACCATTGCTTGCAATTCAGGGTTTTTGTTTGTTTACTCTGGCGATGCTGTCTTTGGATTTCGTAACCTTGATTTTAACTTGCCTTTGTTCTTTTATTTTTTTATGTTGCTTGAATCGATGACCAATTCTTAGCTTTAAATCTTCGGTTCTTTTACCATGTAGATCTTTCAGATTGGGTTCTTTTACTATGCATCCTCGTGATTTAAAGTTTTTAGGGTTGATTCTTCGCTTTGGATCTTTACTTCTTTGCAATGTGTAAATCTTTCAGATTTAATTTTTATCTATGATGAGCCTAGGATCATAGAGACCTACCCTTTTCAGGTTGTTGATTTGGAGTTTCTGAAGTGTTTCTGGTCCAGATAGTGTTTTGTAGATTGTTGACTCCGTGATTTGCATACAATTTTCATTTCATCTGAAATTAAAATATATTTATGATGTTGATCATATGTAATATATGAACGATTGCCTTTGTTAGGATACTTGATTGCGTTTAGGCGGGTTAATCTTGGGTGTTGAGAGGTGATGGTGATGAAAAAAGGGCTATGTTTGTTGCTACAGCTAGGGAAATATGTTATTTACAACCATAATGAAAAGTCGCTTCTGAGTCTTCTAGAATCATTTGAATTTTTATTATATATGCATATATGTACTATATTAATAATAAAATGAGATGAACAGTGGAGCAAAACTGTTCATGCACTATGTACTAGTCCTTAACGTACATGTTTTGCAGTTTGATATAAAACCTATTTATGCGTGTTCATACCCTTATACTCTTTGTACTGCCTTGGAACTTTTGAATTTTGAATAAAACAAACAATGGCATGCAACTATTTATGCTTTACGTGCTACTGCTTAACGCATGTATATGTTGTCAGGTTCGCTGGTGATAACGATGTAATAAACGACTTATGTTTGATGTTCAAGCGTGGTAAACGTATTTTTTGTAGCCACAATGATCAGTCTTTTCTGAGCCTTATTTTTATAGAAATGTTATTTCTTCATGTAAAAAAATATAAATATTCTATGGTAATTGTCACACTTTTGAGTATACGGCGTGCTTGTAAACTTGTACCAACATTGGTTAAAACCTACGGCAAAGCACGATGGGAAACAACTGGTTTTATTAAAAAAACGAGTTGTCACAATGTATAGACAAAACTGGCTTGCAGATATCAACTATACAAGTGAGCGTGACCCGTGACCCGTGCTATGGGGTTGTAAATTTTAAAAGTCTTAGTTCTGACGATATATGTTATTATTAACTAGTCGTAAGAAATTCTTCCGTGAAACGCTGATAAAAAATTATACTAGGAAGAAACATTGTTAAAAATAAATCCACAAAACAAAGGAGACAATAGAAATGTGTAAATTATAACTTTATTAAAGTTAATAGGCTATACTGTAAATTGGTTAAAATAAAATAGATGAAAATTTAGTAAAATTTACTTAAGTGTAAATTTAAAATAACTCGATAGTATAAATTTAAAATTCAAATAAAACAATGAGCATGTAGTCAATTTGGAAAAAAAAGTATTATGGTTAGTTTAAATAGATCTTTATGGTTTAAGTGTAAAATTATAAGAAAAATAAAATAGATTTGTGATTTCTTTAGAGAAAAAATATTGTGGTATGATATGTTAAAAGTTTTAATTTAAATTCAAACAAGTTTTAAAAATGGAAAATAGCTAAACCACACACTACAAGCAAGTGTATCGGTCGTAAGTAATGCAGGATCGATACAAGTCACTTAACACAAGAGTTCTCTCTTAAACTCACTAAGTTATACTCAAATGATGAAGCAGAATCTTCTAAAAGTTGATAATAATATACTAAGTAAGCAAGACACAATAAAAGTTTTTCAAGATACTTGTATATATTAATTCTCAACTTAAAGTTTACAAGACTCTTACAAGCATGCTCTTATGAGCTTACAATGAGAACTATATATACTACTATCTACAGCTGGTTATACTTAGAAAACCAGCTGGGAAATACAACTAGACAAAATACTACAGATGCTAGAAGTATGTAAACTAAGATAAAGTATTATCCTAGTATTAGGTAGTCATGACAAGTCCATGACTTACCTTTTGTCACCAACTAAAGTTGGCAACTGTACTAATTTATGATGGGTGAGAAGTGGATAAAGTAAGGTCAATCATATCCGCATGGAGAATTTCCATGCAGTCTGTCAGTGTAGCAATTGACTGACAGATACTTTACTTTACCTACTCATCACAGTTGCTTCTTCCGGAGGTAAGTAAACTTCCGAAGACATAAAGTCTTCCGAAGCTACTTTGGCTTCAGAAGGAACAACTCCTTTGAATCAGCTACTTCCAGTCTTTATCTTCTTTATACTTCGAAAGAGTAACCTTAGTCTCGGAAGACTAAGTTTATCTTCGGAAGTTCTTCTAGTCTTGGCTTTGGAAGGTGATGGACTTATCTTCGGAAATGCAGCTTTGTCTTCAGAAGTCCTTCATAAATTGTACCAAAATCAAGTTGAGTGTTTGTTTTTGGTTACACCAGCCTTATCAAACCTAACAAACTCCCCATAGGATGTACTATCAAAACATTCACTTATCCTTCTTCTTTAGGGTTTCCCTCACCAATACTAGAAAGTCTGCACTCTTTTCTTTTTTTTTCTTTAGTGGCAATGATGAGGATTTGATTCAGTTCTTTCTTAGATAACAGATCAAGTCTGTTACTTTGGATAACAAGAATCCAATGGTAATCCTCCCTATAAAAAGTTAGTTGATGGGTGTTGGAGTCGTACACCCATCTAACTATAGGCTCAAAGGTTGGTCCTTGGACCATTTGCAGAAATGTTTTACCATTGGTGAAAGCTGCCTCCTTAATTTCCTTTTCTCTTTTCTTCAACTCTGCTTCTCTCATATTGCTTATGTGATTTCTGGTGAGGGATGCAGTAGGAGGATTGGAGGGATTGAAGAGTGGTATGTCTTCTAGCTCAGCAAGATCAAATCTACTGCTACGTAGCAGTTGGGTTGTGTCCCATAGTTGATCATACCACTCTCTCTAACCAACCTGAAACTTTCTGAAGGTTCATCAAACCTCCACTGGACTATTGCTCCTAGGAACTTGGGCAGTGGTAGGAAAGTCATCTCCCTTCCTAGGGTCCAGCAGAGTCACCAGTTTCCTCTTCAGCTTCTTCTCTTCGTCTATTAAGACATTTTTGTTTAGAGTAAAAGGGGTGAGAGCCTGGTCCACGGTTTCAATAGGAAGATCAAGGAAAGCTTCTCTTGAGAGAAGGCTGATAGAATCATTAATGTATTTAATTCTATCATCTTGTCCTCTTAAGAGATAGAACTCAACCTTGTGCAGTGGTTGATCCTTTCCTAGATTTCCTCATACTCCCTCACAATCAGGGGTCAGGATGGTTAAGAGGATGGTTGGGTTAAGGGTTTGGCTTATGTTGTAGGTTTGGGTTTGGGTGATGGTTTTGTTTTGGGTTTGGTTTAAGGTTTTAGGAAAGGTGGTGGTGGTGGTGATTGAGAGACAGTTTAGGTTTTAAAGTGGTTGAAGGGGCTGGTTCTGGGGTATAGGGTTCATCAGTGGGTTTAGGTTTTATAGGGAAAGGGAAAGGGAAAGGAGTAGGTGGTTCAGTGGTTTAAGGTAAGGGTGTTTTTCTTGGTTTGAGGGTAGGCTTAGGTTTGGGCTAGTTTTGGTTTTGGGACCATCCTCTAGCTGCTTGGTTTCCAGGGCACCTCCTGCCGATTCCCCAAATGAATGTCAGTCTTTATCTTACTGACGTCGTTGGAGAGTTTTTTTTGCCATGGAGGAAACCTGCTTGACTGAGAAGCCATAGGCTTTAAGGTAGGATTTCATCCACTCCTTATCCTTATCCCTTTTGGTAATAGTTTTTCAGCCACCTCCTCCTTTATCTTCTCTCTGGCTGCCCTCTTTCTCTTCTTCATGATCTTTTCGTATTCTTGTTTGAAAAAGAACAAGATAGTGTCTAATTCATAAGGGCTAGCTCTACTTCCTTGAATCCCATAGAGCAAAGAAAGGCTATTTTCTCTGCTCTTTCCCTGGCATTTGCCTTTGCCTCGTCCTCCTCCTTCTTCCTCCTCCTTTCTTCTTCTTTGGCCAACCTTGTTGCTTCCTTTCTTTTATTCAGCAACAAGGTTTCATTCTCTAGTTTTAAAAGCTCATCATATGGAAGTTAGAGCATTTCTTCACTCTTTACTCCCAATCTAATGAGCCTGTCTATGACCTCCACCCTTCTTTGATTATCAATCTACTCTTGAGCAGCTACTGATGCCCTTCTGCTGGTAGATAATAGCTTCTCAGAGTCAGATTGCCCTTTCTTCTTGAGTTTGGCCAACCTTTCATCCTCTTCAAGCTCTTTATTTGTCAACTTTCTCTTTCCTTTAGGGTTAGAGGAAGCTGAAGTTTTGGAGACTCTGGCTTGGAGGGTTCAGGTTGGCTGAGTGGAGGTTAAGTTGGTGGCATAGGAGAAATGATAGTGGATAGGATGACTATTACTTTCGCATCCTCAATCTCAGCTTCGGAAGACGTTTCCTTAGCTTCGGAAGACGTTTCCTTAGCTTTGGAAGTAGCCTTATTGGCTTCAGAAGTAGGTGATAAACCTGCTTTGAAATTTTTAACTCCCTCTTCGGAAGTAACTTCCAAAGCTTCAGAAGCAACTGCACTTCCTGTCCCTTCTAAGTCATTTGTTAGGCTATCAGTTTGTGTTTTCCCTTCGAAATGCATCTCAGGTTCCACACTCCCCTTATATTGACAAACACCTTTTCTAGAGGTAGGAGGTGTAGTTAACCTTTAAAGCTCTTCAACTCCAAAGTAGGTCAGGGTAACATCAGGTAAGGGATATTCAAATGTGGATCTCATCAGAAACTGGTTTAAGAAATTAAAGAAGTTGATGAGAATCCTAGGGTCCATTTGAGTAGAAGAAGATGGTTTGGGAAAGATGGGTGCAGTGAGAGTTGGGTGTGAAGAAGTGGCTCCAAAAGGAGAGGTTATGGCAATGTTAGGATTCATGGGAGTTGATGCCTATTCTAAAGAGTGAACATACATCTCTCTCTGGGTTGATATCTCCTCCAAAGAGTGAGCAGATAACCCCTCATCGGATCTTTGTCCCTGCACACTCTCCCCTTTTTGGTAGCATCATCTTGAGAGTCAGATGAGGTTGAGGAAGAGCTTAAAGAGACCTAAGTATGTACATACCTAATCGACCTCTCAATCTGTGTCTTAGCTTGTTGGGCCTTGAGAGTGTTAATCTTAAGTTGCTGAGTGGCATATCTACTTTCGAAAATCTGAACCTTAGATTCAAGGTTTGAGATTTTGGAGAGTAGATACTCTATGGTGAGTTGCAGACTACCCTCATCCTCTTATGAGGAATTATGGAGATATGTGATGACATACCTAGTATGCTCCTCCACACCACCTGATATGGTTTCTTGGCACCCAGGTTTCCTCTGTAATTCAATGTCTCTTTCGAAAATATTAAGAAGCAAAGTTGTCGTGGATAAAGGCTGACTGATGTTACTACTGTCCTGAGTGGCTAATGAAGCACTCTCATTAGTGGCAGATTTATCCACATGAGTCCCTTCCACATCTTTAGGACTCACTTCAGTATTGGTTTCCTGTTGTGGGCTAAATATCTGAGGCTTCAAAGGGCTCTGTTGAACTTGAGAGTGGTGAGATGGATCAACATCACTGCCCTTTTGGAGTATGATTTTCTTATCAGGTCAGGTAAGAAGGTCAAGAAAGGATGTGGAATGGATATCTATTGACCCGGGACCTTGGTCATCACCTAAGGATTTCCCTGCATAAGCAATGGATTCCAAGATGTGGCTGTCCATTATAGGCTGCTCAGGGGAGTGTTATGACTCACCCTGAGGGATTAAGGCTAGGTTTGTGGGCTCGTCTATTTGAGACTGAGGATACTCAACCATGACATTGAGCTCTATTGTGGAGGATGGTGGGACCTCAGACTGAGTGGGAGCCTTTGTTTCCACTCTAGTCTTTTTTAATTGAATAGAGAGGACTTGATCAATCAGAGTAGATTGATCAAGGATTCATTTGGGGCGTCTCTGGTAGGTGAACTATATAGGAAGGTGGATAATGGGTGAATCTGGTGGGGGTTCATCACCTACTCGGCCTGTAGTGACGTCACCAGGAGCCATTGGCTCAAACATACCTGGAAGAAGATTAGTGAATCTTCCAGTGAAGTTGGCTAAAACCTTCTTTACTGTCTTGAAGATGCTAGGTTTTATCTGAGGAACCAGAAGAGTGTGGGCAAACTGAAGCTTGTCATGGTCCCGTTCACAATTGATAATGTGTTGTATGAACTGAGGATACATGCAGAAAGAATCCCGACTAATATTGTTGTTTAGATTCTGCAGCACAAACTATGAGTAGTTGAACCATATGTTCCTCACCATCACATGGACCAGGCACCCCAAATCATGTGGGATTTGATCCCATCCCCCGGATTTATTTGATAGACAATGAAGAACAATATGCAGTAGGAACTTCCAGTTATAAGAAAAGTTATACTTATAAACTGTAGATCTGTGCATATCACCTCCATAGCCCATTTGGAGATAAGAATCTGCCAAATCCGAGTTTGGGAAATCAATAGGGGTGCCCGCATCATGGAGATCCAGATGTTCCCTAATGGTGGTTTCATTAATAATCAACTCTTGGCCGCATATCGTCGACTGAATAACCCTTTGGTCATTATGGGTGTCACTCCTTACATTTACCAGAAGTCAGCCATATGGTTGGAGTAAACAAGGGGTTCACGGTGAGAGTGGTGAAGTATGTCGATTGGTGGAGGAACTAGATGATTGGGGTATAGTCGACATCCTTTATGGAATCAAGGATCGTGACTTGGTTGTGTTGGGGATTTAGGGCCATTGTTTCTGAGTATCTATTTGATTGGAGGAACGGTGATGAAGACGAACGATAGTTGGGGAAATTTGAGAGTTATCTTTGTAAATCGTGGGTAGAAAGTTTTGTAACGGTATGAAAAGAGAGTGATAGTCGTAGTTTATGTATAAATGGAGGTAAAATCTTATCGGATAAGGGGTAATGATGATTGAAAAGATGGCTTAGGTTTCGACAAGATTAGGGGGCAAGATAAATCCGTTTAAATAAATCAATGACATCTTCTTTTTCTGACAAAATTTTTTACCTTTTTACAGAGTGAGGCCCAAAACATATCCGTTACAGTTAAAGTTTCTTCCGAAGGTTAAATGTCTTTCGAAGGGTAACACTTGTGTTTCCTTTTAAGTGTTTCTTCCGAAGCAAATGTTTACTTCCAAAAGCAGATATAGTCTTAAGACAAATTTGCTTCCGAGAGTAAGATTGTTTCCGAGAACAAGAAATTAATAAGCTTTGGAAGCTATTTTGATACTTGATCAAAACTTCTTCCGAGGCCAAAAGCTTCTGCGGAAGGAGAAACACTTAGAGTAATTTACTTGCGGAAGACTGAGAAAGTCTTCTTTCGTAGGTAAAATTTCTCTTCGGATATACTTAGAAATTTTTGAAGAAAATTTCTATAACAGGGCTTAGATTGTAATTTTCAGACAAAAAGGCCATGGCATATTTAAAAAGGTTTTTGAAAGAGATCTAGTCAAAGTTGATCATCCCAATAGCTGTAATTAAATATTTAAACCTTTATTCATCAAATGCCTTTATGAACAAATCAGCATATTATTCATTTGAATCAACCTTAACTAATTTTATGAGATTCTTCTCAGGAATATCTCGTATGAAATGATACCTAATGTCAATATGCTTGGTCTTTGAGTGCTTCACTGGATTCTCTATGATAGAAATGGCACTCTTGTTATCTATGTGGATAGGAGTTCATATGAAGTTGAATCCGTAGTCTATCATCTAATTCTGAATCCACAGCAGTTGAGCATAGCAGCTAGCAGCAGCAACGTATTCAGCTTCAGAAGTTGATGTAGAGACATAGGATTGCTTCTTGCATTGTCATGAAATGATCCTTCCACCAAGAAATTGACATCCTCCTGATCTTGATTTCTTATTGATGTTGCAGCCACCATAGTCACTATCAGTATAACCATAGAGGTTGAAGTCCTTGCTCTTAGGATACCAGAGTCCTAGTTTAAGAGATCATTTGAGGTATCTAACAATCCTTTTGGCAGCAACCAGGTGAGACACTTTAGGAGCAGCTTGGTATCTTGCACAGATGCAAGTTACAAACATGATATCAGGTCTGCTTGCTGTTAAATACATCAAAGAGCCAATAATTACCCTGTACTGATGCTAATCAGTATCCTCCCCTCAGAATCAGGACAAAGATTATGATTCCTGGCTATAGGTAGAGGTGGCCAAAAAAACCGGTTCGGTAACCGGTTCGGCTGGAAAAACCGAAACCGGTTTGGGGCCCAAACCGGTTTGCCCCAAACCGGTTCTAAACCGGCCCGAACCACTGGTTCCTCCCCGGGTTTCCAATTTCCAAATTTAAAACCGGTTTTTGAACCGAACCGGTTCCAAACCGATTTTCAAACCGGTCCCAAACCGGTTTTTCAACCCGGATTTCAAACCAGTTTTAAACCCGGTTTTCAAACCGGTTACCGTTGGGTAACGGCTATATAGCCGTTTTTTCATTTTTTGACCGTTTTTTTGATTTTTTTACCATTATACCCCCACTAAGTTAGTATATATATGTATTTGATGTTTTGTTGAATCACAACAACTTATAACACTCTCTACTCTCAAAAATCTCAAAAACGCTCTCACAAATACTTTCGTTTTAAACGCTCTCATAAAAAATCTCCCAAATGGCTTCATCAAGTGCTCAAGCATCCGTTGGTTGTGAAGCGTCTTCAAGCAACGTGGTGGTAGCAATCCTTCCTACGAATACGAACCCCGAAATATGGTGCAATTACGATCTATGTCAAATGGCTAGCGGTCCAAACAAGGCTCGTTGCAAGTTTTGTCATAAGTTTTTCAAAAAAGATCCGAACACAACGTTGAAAAACCATATTGCAAATAAATATTGTAAAGCGTTAAAAGGTGAACCTTCTCAATGTCAAGCTTCGATGAAAAACGAAGGAAATATTTGGGCTTATAACGTTGATGCGGTTCGGGAGCAAATGGCGCATTTTGTAATTCAAGAAAGTTTGCCATTCAAACATTTCGACAACGAACGTTTGACTTGACTTATTCAACGAACTCTCCAACCACGTTACACCAATGTAAGTCGTGCTACTATTCGAAGAGATTGTTTAAAATGTGGAAAAAAGCTAAAAATGAATTAATATCTTATTTTGAAAATTTACAAACCGATGTTAACTTAACTAGTGATGTTTGGTCGACACCTCACGGTTCACCGGACTCGTACATTTGTGTCACCGCCCATTGGGTTGAACCCGATTCGTGGCAAATGATGAAACGTACGATTGCATTTGAATTGTTTGATTATCCTCACACCGGCCAAAACATTTTTTATCTTATTGATAAAGTTATTTAAACATATAAATTAGAAAATAAAATATTTTCTATGTCTTTTGATAATGCGTCAAATAACACTCTTGCTATAGATCATTTGAAATTAAAATATAAACCAATGTGTGAGGGTGTGTTTTTTATAGTCGATGTGTTGTGCACATCATGAACTTAGCCGTTCAAGACGGTCTAAAAACGATTGAAATTGTTAAAGATTGTTTTAAAAGAATTTTACGTGATATTTTTAGTAATAACCAAAGATATACTAAATATCGCAAGTTTTATAAAGACGCAAATACTAAATGTTTAGGCCCGAATTGGGACGTACCAACACGATGGAATTCCACTTGTAACATGTTTGAAAAGGCTATTGAACAAACAGAAAGTTTAATAGCCTTTCATAATAGTTTGGTAAGTCGGGGAAAGGCAAATTCTTACCATCCATCGGGTTGGGCCATTATCGAAGAAGTAACAAAAATGCTTCAAATTTTTAAAAACGTAACTACGTGTCTTTCTGGAGTTTACTACCCAATGAGTCCGTTAGTACCTCGCCATATTTATTTAATGACTTCAAAATTAAATGAAATGTTATGTAGGGTAGACCTTATACCGATATGATACCCCCAATAAAAGAAAAATATAAAGTATTTTAAAGAAATGCCTCCTGTTATTACATGTGCCGCTGCTTTAAACCCTTATTTAAATTTATCGGGGGTTGAAACTTTACTTGATAAAATTACTTTTAATTTGGATTTAGAAGTTGGTAACCCAATGTATAGTCAAACTTTAAAAGCTACTTTTAACAAACATTTAGAACAAATGTATGATGTTTATTTATTAAAATACGGGGAAACATCACAAATCCATGACGCTTTAAGGCATGCGGCAAATGCCGAAACTTCGAATGATCCAATGTTTGATTTATATAATACTTTAAGGGATGAATGTAATAAACATCAACGTGGTAATACTCCGAGTAGTGAACTCGGGAGGTATGGTCTTACAAACTTTTTATCGACCATGACTCCACAAGATTTTAAAAATTTTGACTTGTTGGCTTGGTGGAAAGGTAAGGAAGATCAATTTCCCATCCTATCCACCATGGCCCGAGATTTACTAACCGTCTAAGCTTCCACGGTAGCTTCGGAATCTGCTTTTTCTGTTAGTGGCAGGGTTATATCAATAAGACGTACTCGATTCACTCCACAAGCGGTTGAAATGTCAATTTGCTTGAAAGATTATTTGGATGTCGCGGAAAGAGTACAAGACAAACGCTCACTTGAAGGAGAACTGGAATACGAAGCAGAATTATACGAGGACGAGGTAGAGAGCGGATTGACACCAGGAATGACTGATGATGAGGCGGCATATGATGACTACCTTCGTAACAGTTCCGGTTCTGGTGGCGAGGAATAAACGTACAAGTACAATACGGACGAACGAAGAAACGACTACGCTAAATGTTTAGTTTTAAAATTGTATATTTTTTTATAAATTTTATAAATGTACAATTTTATAAATTTTATAAATGTTTAGTTTTTAAATTTTATAAATGTTTTATATACTTTTCTTGTCTTTAAAATTGTATATATATGTTTATAAATATTTTAAATTGTTTAAATGTTTTAATTTGTTTAAATGTTTATATATGTTTATAAATGTTATAAATTGTTTAAATTATATAAATTGTTTTATGTTTTAAATGTTCTAATTAAAAGTTTAAAATTTTCTTTGAATATAAAAAAATCCAAATTTTCCAAAACAAAAACCGTTTGGGCCGAACCGGTTTGAGCCCGAACCGGTTTTCAAACCAACCCAAACCGGTTTGATAGGGTTGGGTTTTTAGGGTTTGGAACCGGTTCCAACCCGAACCGGTTTGGACCCAAACCGGTTTTGACCAACTTTGACCAAACCGGTTTCGGTTTGGAACCCGAACCGGTTTGGGCCCCAAACCCGGTTTGTACACCACTAGCTATAGGTGTCCTGGCTGGCTTACAATCCTTCATTTCAAATCTATCTAAGATATACTTGACATACTTAGATTGATTGATGAAAAACCCTTTTTCATCTACTTCATTTGAATTCCAAGGAAGAAGTCCATCTTGCCCATAGAACTCATCTCAAACTTTTCCTCATGGTGCTCTCAAAGTCCTTACACATTTGGTCATTTGAGGAACCAAATATGATGTCATCCACATAGAATTGTACGAGCAACATGTCCTTTCCAGACCTCTTTATTAACAATGTCTTGTCTATGGTGCATCTGGTATAGCCATTCTTTAATAGGAATTGAGACAAAGTCTCATACAACGGCCTAGGTGCTTGGTGTAGGCCATAGAGTGTCTTGTCCGATGTGCACACATAGTTAGGATGTTATGGATCTTCAAATCCAGGTGGCTGGCACACATAGAATGCATAATTCACATCAAACTGGTAGACAGTGAAGTTCTTGGATGCTGCAAAAGAAAGGAAGATCCTAACAGCCTCAAGTCTTGCAACAGGTGTAAAGACATCTGTGTATTCAATTCCTTCCTCTTGTGTGTACCCTTTAACAACAAGTCTGACCTTGCTCTTGATGATCAAACCTCTATCATCCTTCTTCTTCCTGTACACATATTTGGTGCCTATAGGGACTTGGCCTTGTGGTAGTGGACATAAGTTCCACACCTTCTACCTTTTGAATTGAAGCAATTTCTCTTACATTACTTAAACCCAATTATTGTCCTTTAAGGCTTTTTCCACTTTCTTGGGCTCAATTTGAGAGTGGAAGCTTGAATACAGCAGACATTCCCATGATAGGTTTGACTCCTTGTCTTTACTCCCTCTGAGACATCCCTAATGATGTTCTCAGTTGGGTGGGTGTTGTGTATCCTGAGCCTAGGAATCATATCTAGTTGTATAGATAGATCCAAGTTAGAGATATTTTGCTCAGGATTGTGGACACCACCACCAGCTGTTGTCTCACATTCATTCAATAAGAACTGATTCAATGAATGTATGACATCATCAGTTATGAATTGCTGTGAAGAAGGATTAATAGTTTCCTGTTCCTCCATGTCACTGTCTTCATCAGCTTGGTGCTGAATACTAAAGGTGTTAGTTGGTGAAGTTTGGGGCTCATTTGGCTGACAACTTATTGATGCTCTATTGGTTCTAGAGATGGTGAGACTCTTCGGATTATCATCTATGGGAGCTTGATCTTCATGTCTTCTTGGAGATCTTGGGAGAGGCTCTGGCAACTCAAACATTTGATCTTCATAGGAATCAGTTTGACCACCTATTCCAGCAGAAACAATCTCACAAGAAGGTTTAGAATAGTTGGGAAACAATTCTAAGTTGAAGATATATTTAGGACCATTCCCCTTAACACAAGGAGTGTGCTCGTTAACAACAATATTGGATGATTCCTCAAATTGTTGATTCTTAATGTTGTATACTCTATAAGCTTTGGAGCTTGAAGAATATCCAACAAAGATAGCATCATCTGACTTTTTAGCAAATTTTGCTAAATTGTCCTTTGTGTTAAGTATGATACACCTGCTACCAAAGGACCTAAGAAAACCAATGAATGGTGGTCTATTGTTCCATAGCTCATAAGGGGTTTTTCATGAGGCTTAACTATAAGTAATCTATTCTGCACATAGCATGCAGTGCTGACTGCCTCTGCCCAGAATGTTAGAGGCAGCTTTGAATCAGCCAACATAGTCCTAGTAGCCTTAGTAAGTTTCCTATTTCTCCTCTTAGCAACACCATTTTATTAAGGAGTTCTGGAAGCACTATATTGTCTGGTGATCCCCTTAGAGTTACAAAATGAGTCAAGAACTTGATTCTTGAACTCAGTCCCTTTGTCACTTCTTAATATTTTTACCTTATAATCTATCTAGTTCTTAATTTAAAGAATAAAAGATTTTAAAATTTCAGCAGTTTTATCCTTAGTTCTTAAAAAAACCCATGTCAATCTAGTGAAGTCATCAACAATCACAAGGTAACATGGTTTCCTTCCCATGATCATTATACTTATAGGACCAAAGAGATCCATGTGCAACAAGGTTAATGGAGTGGTGATAGAGTTCACTTCTTTGGATTTATAAGGAACCTTGTGTTGTTTCCCTTTCAAGCAAGCAACATAATTATCCTTGCAAATAAATTCCTTTTTAGGCACACCATGTACCAACTTATTTTTGACCAGCTTGTTCATGGTCTTAAAATTAACATGACACATTCTCTTATGCCATAGAGTTGACTCATCACCATTAGCTTTAGAAAGAAAGCATGATACTTCACCCAGTGGGGAAGCATTTTTCATATCAAGCTTGTACATATCCCCTTTCCTAGGAGATCTAAGAAGCACCAATTCCTGAGAAATTGTCATCCCGGGTTTAAGGATAATGCACTCATGTTCTATGAAAAGGATGTGGTGCTTTTGGTCACGGAATTAAGAAACACTTAACAGGTTCAAGCTGTTTGACAAAGTTTACTTTGTTAATTTTAACTTACCATTGGATACACTTCCTCTTCTAGAAATATATCCTCCAGTTTCACCTCCAAACTGAACAGGTCCTCCATCAAAATATAGAAATTATTGAAGAAAAGATCTGTTCCCGGTCATGTGCCTTGAGCATCCACTATCCACAATTCATATATTTCCTTTTTTGTCAAGTGGATGTCCCTGCACATAAGGTGAGAAAGTTAGTTGCTATTGGAAACCCAAACCTTATGGTCTTGGGTTCTTCCAATATGGATGACATAATTAAACCACAATGTAAACATGGGGTTCAATTGTGGTTTTAGAAGAAGAGGTTTGAGCTGCAACATCTTCTTTGATCTTCCATTCCATCATTTGGTTGATCAGAGAGGATGAACATGATGAAGCTTGAGCAGCATAGCTTTCTTTCGATGCTTATTTCTTCTCGGAAGAGGCTTTCAAAACCTGTTCTTTTTAAGCAAGCAGTCTTCTTTTTGAAAGATTTCAAAGGAATTCTCTTGTTCTTTGGAATTTTCTTTGACTTTTCTTCCGAAACTGTTTTTTATTTTAGAAGAATGATTTTCTTCCGAAAGCAGTTTGGCTTCGAAAGTAAGTTTTCCTTTTCTTAACTTTCGAACCATGTGATAAGGTCTAAATGTGAAGCCTTCCTTGACTTTTTCCTTCTTAACATTATTTGCATAATGTGTGCTTGTAGGATTGTAGTAACAATCTTTAGCCATGTGGTTGTGCAGACCACACATTATGCATTTAATGTTACCTTTCATGCGGTGTGAAGTATGTTGTTTCTTGCATTTCTCAATAGTCTTCCCCTTCAGCTTCTGATCCTTCAGCTGGATAGGAGTGCTGGTATTGCATTCCTTTCCTAGATCAAATCTTCCAACCTCCTGGAATCCTGCTGAGATAAACAGACCCTTTTGCTTTAGGTCTATCTTCAGCTTGGACTCAGCTACTTTCTTGGCAGTTTTCCTGGCTACCTTGGCTTTGTTTCTTATGGCTTTGGTGGTCAGAGTTTGTTTATTATAGGTGAGGATTGATTTCTCTACCTGATCCTTTCTTGTATTGGTCTCCATATTTGCATCATTCTTTTTTTCATAAGATAGGGGGTTAGTATATGGAACCTCTTGCTATTCAGTACCACATCTTGGTTGTCTTATAGATTCATAAGAATATGGTGGAGCAATTTCATTGGTTCCCAACCCATATTTGTTTTGATAACAAATTTTTGAGTGGAATGATGATGCAAGAATGGTTTGAAAGTTATGCTTAGCATACTTCTTGCTTTTCAGCTTTAGCCTTGGTTTGTTCATGCTTTAAAGAGGACACAGTTATTTCTAACTCTTCAATTTTCATTTTATAATCAGATTCTACCCTTTTAAAATTAGATTTTAAGATGTTTAAGGACTCAATATCAGATTTGATTTCCATGTTATATAGTTTGACTTTAGCAATACAAGATGGAGTGCAAAGATGCTCATATACCTTACTGTCATCGGTTCCAGCCATGAGTACTTGAGCATGAGTCATTTTTTGCACCATGAAGCTCCAGTCAAATTCTTGAGCAACAGTAGTAGTTTATTATTCAGTTAAAGCAACTTTATGTTTGACAGGATGTGTGGAGGCTTGAGTGGCTCTAGGATTGGATTTTGGAGATCTGCATTCCCTGGCAAAATGACCAAGTTGATTACATTTGTAGCACTTGGCCTTGATTTTTTCAAACCTGAATTTGTTATTGGTTGGGTTTTGATGGAACTGCCTTCCAGTTCTTTTAAAGAACTTCTTTGCTCTATAAGTTAGCAGAGCCATTTGTTGGACGATGTCCATGTATTCAACATCATCTGGGCTGAAGCATTCTAGATCTTCAAAGTAGAACTGAAAGTCACTAGAATGTTCATTTCCCTAAACAAATGCATAATTGTCCGGGAAGGGACTTGATTGAGCCTGATAAGACATTGGTGTTTCAGGGAAAGTAATATATGGACCAGAAGAACGTGGTTGCTGCTGGGAGTAAGTTAGGTACTGTTGGGACTAGATGTTTCTTGATCCTTCAGCAACAACTAGAGCATTACTAGTGGAAGGACCAGAAATTCTATTCATCTGATGGCCTTTGATTCTCCATCTCTACACGGTATCCATCAAGAATGCCGAATAGTTCAGTCATTGTGAGAGTGTTCAAATTCTTTGTTCTCTTGATAGAGACACAATAAAGTTCCTTGTTAGATCTCTTTTCTCAAGAGAACTCCAACTGACTGAAGTGATGAGATAAGATCCATGTACCTGAAATATTGCTGGCTAAGAGTCTCTCTAGAATATAGGTGAAGTTTTCGAACTGCTGCCTCATGGAATCTTTCTTTGAGTCATTAGAACCAGAGTACATCTACGTCAAAGTATCAAAGAGTTCTTTGGCTGTCTTGCAATGCTCAAAGACTACCATAATGGAGTTTGGTATGGTTGTAAGCAGTACAGTCATGCTTTGCTATCGATGTCCATCTTCTTGTGGTCTTCGTCTAAGTAATCTTCGACATCCTTTTATATCATGGCACCCTTGCCATCTGGTGATGCCACCTTTGGCTTGTAAGGACCATTAGTGATAGTTCTCCACATTTGGCTATCTTGATACTTAATGAAACCTTCAATGTGCATACGCCAGGATCTGAAGTTTTCAGGAGTGATGATGGGAGCTTTAGTCATCGTTCCCATTTCAAATTCTGGTGATTTCTGGTTCATGGCCATTTTGAGTGAGGTGAGTGTATGAGTGAAAAGTCAAATGATTTGGGATGATAGTTCTCACAATCAAGAGCCTGGAAGCTCTGACCAATTGCAGGATCGATACAAGTCACTTAACATAAGAGTTCTCTCTTAATTCACTAAGTTACACTCAAATGATGAAGTAGAATCTTCTAAGTGTTGATAATAATATACTAAGCAAACAAGACATAATAAAAGGTTTTTAAGATACTTGTATATATTAATTCGCAACTCAAAGTTTACAAGACTCTTACAAGCATACTCTTATAAGCTTACAATGAGAACTATATATACTACTATCTACAGCTGGTTATACTTGGAAAACCAGCTGGGAAATACAATTAGACAAAATACTACAGATGCTAGATGTATGTAAACTAAGATAAACTATTATCCTAGTATTAGGTAGCCATGAAAAGTCCACGACTTACCTTTTGTCACCAACTAAAGTTGGCAACTGTACTAATCTATGATGGGTGAGCAGTGGATAAAGTAAGGTCAAACATATCCTCATGGAGAAGTTTCATGCAGTCTTTCAGTGTAGCAGTTGACTGATAGATACCTTACTTTATCTACTCATCACAGTTGCTTCTTTCGAAGGTGAGTAAACTTCTGAAGACATAAAGTCTTCCGAAGCTACTTGGCTTCAGAAGGAACAACTCCTTCGAATCAGCCGCTTCCAGTCTTTATCTTCTTTATACTTCGTAAGAGTAAACTTGGTCTCGGAAGACTAAGTTTCTCTTCGGAAGTTCTTCTAGTCTTGGTTTCGGAAGGTGATGGCCTTATCTTCGAAAATGCAGCTTTGTCTTTGGAAGTCCTTCATAAATTGTACCAAAATCAAGTTAAATGTTTGGTTTTGGTTGCACCAGCCTTATCAGACCCACCCAACAAGTAGTAAGCAAGTAAGTCCGAGTATCAAACCATGGTCACGGATCTAGCAACTTTTGATACTAACCTCTATTGAATTCTAGCCTAATGATTTGATTTTTATAAAAATGGTTATTAAAACTAAATGTCTAAATAAATTTCATCTAAAGTAAACAGCTAAAACGAACATACAACTCAACGAACCTAAGAGAACTTAAATAGTATGGAAAGGGACTACCTAGGTGTGAAATCCTATCGCACTCACACTCTTAGAATCAGGCAATGGAATGATTACTGGGTTCCTAAAATACGACTAACTCAAGAAAACCCTAAAGAATGCCACATCACCTCCCGATCTCTCTAACACCTCTCAGTCCCAAGGGGATGTGTAAATCACTGGTTACTAGTTCGGATCACCTTCCAATCTCACCTCACTAGGGAATGCTAAGGTACTCAAATGACTCGCTCACCTCCAGACTCGACAATTACAACATACCCTAAAGTATGAAGGAGTAATCTATGGTTGTTAACAAGAACTCAAATTTTCAAGAAAATTAGGGTACTAAGTTAGGATCTCCTCCCAGGATGTGTGGAGGCTTGAGTGGCCTAGGATTGGAGTTTGGAGATCTGCATTTCCCTTTGGCCCCAAAATGACAAGTGATTTACATTGTAAGCACTTGGCCTGATTTTTTCAAACCTGAATTTGTTTATTGGTTGGGTTTTGATGGAACTGCCTTCCAGTTCTTTTAAAGAACTTCTTTGCTCTATAAGTTAGCAGAGCCATTTGTTGGACGATGTCCATGTATTCAAACATCATCTGGGCTGAAGCATTCTAGATCTTCAAAGTAGAACTGAAGTCACTAGAATGTTCATTTCCCTAAACAAATGCATAATTGTCCGGGAAGGGACTTGATTGAGCCTGATAAGACATTGGTGTTTCAGGGAAAGTAATATATGGACCAGAAGAACGTGGTTGCTGCTGGGAGTAAGTTAGGTACTGTTGGGACTAGATGTTTCTTGATCCTTCAGCAACAACTAGAGCATTACTAGTGGAAGGACCAGAAATTCTATTCATCTGATGGCCTTTCTGATTCTCCATCTCCATCTCTACACGGTATCCAAGAATGCCGAATAGTTCAGTCATTGTGAGAGTGTTCAAATTCTTTGTTCTCTTGATAGAGACACAATAAAAAGTTCATTCTTAAGGAAGTGCACTCATGAAGTTTCCTTGTTAGATCTCTTTCTCAAGAGAAACTCCAACTGACTGAAGTGATGAGATAAGATCCATGTACCTGAAATATTGCTGGCTAAGAGTCTCTCTAGAAATATAGGTGAAGTTTTCGAACTGCTGCCTCATGGAATCTTTCTTTGAGTCATTAGAACCAGAGTACATCTACGTCAAAGTATCAAGAGTTCTTTGGCTGTCTTGCAATGCTCAAAGACTACCATAATGGAGTTTGGTATGGTTGTAAGCAGTACAGTCTGGCTTTGCTATCGATGTCCATCTTCTTGTGGTCTTCGTCTAAGTAATCTTCGACATCCTTTTATATCATGGCACCCTGCCATCTGGTGATGCCACCTTTGGCTTGTAAGGACCATTAGTGATAGTTCTCCACATTTGGCTATCTTGATACTTAATGAAAACTTCAATGTGCATACGCCAGGATCTGAAGTTTTCAGGAGTGATGATGGGAGCTTTAGTCATCGTTCCATTTCAAATTCTGGTGATTTCTGGTTCATGGCCATTTTGAGTGAGGTGAGTGTATGAGTGAAAAGTCAAAATGATTTGGGATGATAAGTTCTCACAATCAAGAGCCTGGAAGCTCTGATACCAATTGCAGGATCGATCGATACAGTCACTTAACATAAGAGTTCTCTCTTAAATTCACTAAGTTACACTCAAATGATGAAGTAGAATCTTCTAAGTGTTGATAATAATATACTAAGCAAACAAGACATAATAAAAGGTTTTTAAGATACTTGTATATATTAATTCGCAACTCAAAGTTTACAAGACTCTTACAAGCATACTCTTATAAGCTTACAATGAGAACTATATATACTACTATCTACAGCTGGTTATACTGGGAAAACCAGCTGGGAAATACAATTAGACAAAATACTACAGATGCTAGATGTATGTAAACTAAGATAAACTATTATCCTAGTATTAGGTAGCCATGAAAAGTCACGACTTACCTTTTGTCACCAACTAAAGTTGGCAACTGTACTAATCTATGATGGGTGAGCAGTGGATAAAGTAAGGTCAAACATATCCTCATGGAGAAGTTTCATGCAGTCTTTCAGTGTAGCAGTTGACTGATAGATACCTTACTTTATCTACTCATCACAGTTGCTTCTTTCGAAGGTGAGTAAACTTCTGAAGACATAAAGTCTTCCGAAGCTACTTTGGCTTCAGAAGGAACAACTCCTTCGAATCAGCCGCTTCCAGTCTTTATCTTCTTTATACTTCGTAAGAGTAAACTTGGTCTCGGAAGACTAAGTTTCTCTTCGGAGTCTTCTAGTCTTGGTTTCGGAAGGTGATGGCCTTATCTTCGAAAATGCAGCTTTGTCTTTGGAAGTCCTTCATAAATTGTACCAAAATCAAGTTAAATGTTTGGTTTTGGTTGCACCAGCCTTATCAGACCCACCCAACAAGTAGTAAGCAAGTAAGTCCGAGTATCAAACCATGGTCACAGATCTAGCAACTTTTGATACTAACCTCTATTGAATTCTAGCCTAATGATTTGATTTTTATAAAATGGTTATTATAAACTAAATGTCTAAATAAATTTCAACTAAAGTAAACAGCTAAAACGAACATACAACTCAACGAACCTAAGAGAACTTAAATAGTATGGAAAGGGACTACCTAGGTGTGAAATCCTATCGCACTCACAACTCTTAGAATCAGGCAATGGAATGATTACTGGGTTCCTAAAATACGACTAACTCAAGAAAACCCTAAAGAATGCCACATCACCTCCCGATCTCTAACACCTCTCAGTCCCAAGGGGATGTGTAAATCACTGGTTACTAGTTCGGATCACCTTCCAATCTCACCTCACTAGGGAATGCTAAGGTACTCAAATGACTCGCTCACCTCCAGACTCGACAATTACAACATACCCTAAAGTATGAAGGAGTAATCTATGGTTGTTAACAAGAACTCAAATTTTCAAGAAATTAGGGTACTAAGTTAGGATCTCCTCCCGGGCTCACCTTTACCCAAAAAACTAAGAACTAGACAAACCGACACTCTATCTCCTCCTGATCTCAAGATTGGCATAACACTAAATTTAAAGATTTACACGCCCGCTTATAGGGCTATCTAAGACAAGAATTCATTAGGTTTTTACCACTAACACCAAGTCTATGGATATCACGTAAAAACCTAGATTTGAAATTAGTAAAGCAACAATGAAAGTAACACGAAAAGCAACTCATACAAGTCAATTACTATGAGCATTTATTCGCATTATTATCATCAAAACAAAGATTTTTCACCAAACCATTGAACCATATTTATTCATGCACAAAACTAAAAATTATAAATGATAAATATTCATCGTACGACCTAGGTATCATAAATGTTTAGCTACGCATCATGTTCAAAATATAAAAAATAATCAAATCAATAGCAAACATGGCTGAAAATAATGTATATCGAAAGAATAATGATTTAAAAGCATAGGAAGTATGAAAACCAAACCAAAGCATTTTGTTTCTTGAATCCTTAACTTCCATGGCTTCAAAAGCGACCTTCGAGCTCTCCAAGAATGCCTCTTTTCATCCAAAGAGCTGTTAAGTTACGAGTTTTTTTGTTGCCTAGGTCCAGAAAAAGGCTAAAAACTGTTTAAAAAACAAGTTAAATGAGACCATCGACTTCACTCGACCGAAATGGGTATTTCTCTGCGTTCTGGGCCACTGTGTGCGTGGAGGAAGAGCCCACGCAGGAACCTGGGCCTTTTCTTCTCATTTGGGGCCTCGCTGCTAGGCTTCTACTTGCTACTAATGGTCTGCTTCTTGTTGGGCGTTGCTGTTATGTTGTTATTATTTTTTTCTTTTGATTTATTATTTTATCTGAGTTATTTCTGAAACTTATTTTTAACATTATTATATTTAATTTTGACAATTTCACTCTCAAACCCAAGTGTCTGTTTCTTGAATAATTTTCTATCTTTTAGCTCTATTTTCACGAACCCTTAAAAATCTAATAGATATATAACGAAAAGCTAATAAAGATCCAACAAAAACTAATAAAATCTAAAAATAAATGTACAAAATACATCTGAAAATTAGTGTGTTTTACAACACATCAACATCCTCACACTTGACCCTTCTTCATCACTGAAAAGATGTATACTATGGAATCATAACTAGGTTATTTTGGTCTCAACAATTTAAGTTGTCTTATTTAGAAATAAACACTGACAACGATTACAGGTATTTTGTCTTCTTAAACCCAAACACTGATTTTCAAGCTAATCATGATAATTTAATCCAAGTAATTCAATCAACTATGTGTTTCACACTAAGGAAACCACAACTCCACCTAATCTCGTTCTCAAGTTTATAAGGTAAAAGGATATTACCTACCACTTTATATAAACAAAAACATCTATAATGAAATTAATGATGGATAATCGATGAATTTCTATTGAGATTTCTATATATTTTTATATCTAACTTAGAGATCCTATCCACTAAGTCAACGTTTCAGTTGGAACAACTTAAGCTTCGGTAATTTTCTATTTTTTCTAACTTAACCTAAAGGGTGTATCAATGGAATTACAATCGTATCGACATGTCATCACTATAGCAAATGCTGATTTAATGATGATATTAAATACTAATGATGTGGAATATCCTTTCCAAATTATTAAACAAACTTTTAATAAATTAAAAACATGTTTCTATTAAAATGTAATTTTTTAAAATAAATTTTTTATTAAAATATAATCATATTTTATCTCAAAAATTACTTTATAATTTACAAATATTAATTACTAACTAAAAATTTAATACTTTTATTTTACCGTATGATCCACAACTCTCTAAACTAGTATAATATATCTATCTTAATAATAATTTACACTTTTTAAATATGTCATTTTCATATTCATTCTCTTATTTTTTTCCCGCCCTAAACTATTTATTTCATTAAAAAAATCAAAGAACGAATTTCCAAATCTTCTCTCTCTATATATATTACAAATCTAAGCTTTTCTTAATCGATAATATTAAAAATACATTTATTGTTAAATAAAAACTAAGTACTTTAATTAAAAAATACACTTTTTCAAAAACTAAATTTTATAAAACTATGATATTTTTCTTAAATAACGAAACTTTTTTAAGTAATAAAATTATTTTAAAACCATTCTTTTATAAAATTTATATATCAAAAAAATTACAAATAGCCCGGAGTTTTTAACAACGAAATATGATAAAAACCAATTTTTATCAAAGCAATAATTTTTTAAAATGAAGATTTTAAAATAATAAAAATGTTTTATCAATTAATCAAAGTACTTACTCATGCGTAATTTTAGTTATATTTTATATTAAAGAACGTTTTATAGTTCTTAACTCTTTATGACTAAATTTAAAAAAATTTCTCACTCAACATTTGTAATACACGAAGTTATAACTTAATTCACACACATATATATAACATCAAAGCAAAAATAAATTGAAAGACAAAAAAAAAGATAATAAATTAAAAAAGAAATTCCCCCAAAAAAAATATCAAACACAAGAGAAGAGAAGAGAAAAGAGAAATCTCTTCACCCTCGTGGGCTCTGTCGCCCATTCATACACCACCCTAAATTTCTCCGTCGATTTCCCCCTCTTTCATCTTCAATATCATTCTCAATTTCTCTTCAATTAGGTTGAATCTTGTTCAAATTCATCATCTTTTTCCCATTTCCCCTCAAATTCGAGGTTCAGCTATACATACAGACGCAAACACCCACGTATACATGTACAGGGACCGGGGAGGCTCGTCGGAGATGGTGGGGAGAGGTGGAGCGTTGGATCGGAAACGCATCAATGATGCGTTAGATAAGCACTTGGAGAAGACTACTTCATCGCCTTCCACTTCTAGGGTTTTCAATATTCATAATAAGGAGAAGGAAAAGGAGAAGGTGTCTGTGCCTTCCACTTCTGCAGGCGGTGGTAAATTGTTCCAGCAGGATGTTAATCGTTCATCGTCGGCCATTGTCACCGGCAAAAACAAGGCGTCAGATGGTTTGTTTTTCTTTGAAATTGTGTGTTTTTGGAAGATGATTGGTGTTTTTGTGTGTGATGTGATTTGATGTTGCTTGTTGATGAATGGTGGTTGCTTTTGAACCGCTTGTTTGTGTGTCTTCTCTGTAGAATTGTTGTGAAATGAATGGGTTGCTTGGGATTTCAGTTCAGTTTGAATTTGACCTGACGGTTGTAGTTAGTATTTTACATGAGAGATGGTTTTCTTTTTGTTATTGTTATATTACAATGTGGCATTGTGCTTGAAAATAGAAGCTTTTTATTGTGTTCTTGACTTCGTTCTACTACTGTATGTTCACCCCTCCTTTATTTGTTTTGGATTAAAACCATTTCAAGGTATAAGACTTGCTCCCATCAGTTGTATGGGCAACAAATGTGGGTTCATAGACTAAATGGACTCCCTCACCCATTAGACTAGTCTTTAAGATTTACTTATCCTGTTTGGTCCATACCGGTGGTATTAGAGCCAACTCAGAGTTGTGGCCTGGTAGAGCTAGCCGTGACCGATAAGGACGTTTTGCCCTTAAGGATGGTCAATTGTTACAGATTGAAACCATTGCAAGGTCTAAGACTTGTCTCACATTAGTTGTATGGACAACTAATGTGGGGTTAATGAGCCCCCCACCCATTAGACTAGTCTCTTGTGTTGAGTTCTTTTGTTTGGCCCCAACATTATTCTTGTTGGGATGTCGTTTAAGATGGTGTTATGTGCTCACACTTATTCTTATTTGGTGAAATTCAGGAGTAGTGCACAAATATCAATGATTTGTATGATGAAGCATAATGATGTGTTGTTATGAAATGAATAAGCTTAATCACCAGTTACATCTAATTGGTTTGAAATCATATCATTTATTACTTGCAGTTCTAGTTTGTGGGTTACCTATTAAAGCATGGTTGCCTTGCGATATGACATGCGCTTTGTTTTGCAGATGAATCTGAAACAGACAGCGAGGAATCTGATGTTAGTGTTCCGATGAGGAGGATACTTCTTGGATTTCATGGTTTTGCAACTTACGTGGAAATGAATTTTTCTGTGAAGTTGATGACGAGTATATTCAAGATGATTTTAATCTCTGTGGATTAAGCAGTCAAGTTCCTTACTTTGATTATGCACTTGACCTAATTCTAGACGTGGAGTCATCTCATGGTAAGTTATGTGAACAGGCTATTAATGATCTCATTCTTTAATATTTCATATTGTGGTTCTTTCCTTTTTTATAAGTTTTGGGGAGAGAGAGGGGGGGAAGGGGGGTATTTTGCTGCTTGTGGTGTTGTGGTGTACTACATTTTTATGCCTTGGTACTTCTGTTGAGGTATCCACCCTTTCTTGTTGGGTAATCAACACGACTGTTTTGATAATTGGAACGTCTCCACATCCTGTACCCAAGATAGTTGAAATTTAAGTGGTGTTATTATAAATTATTGTACCAAACAGAACCTGTATCAATTCTCCTCGTACTAACAGTTGTTTTCTTTTTTTTTTTTATATGGAAAACTCAAACACACCTAAATTCTGCACCTTTGTCTCAGGTGGGATTTCCTGAACCCATTTCTTCAATTCTTCCTCATGCTAACAATTGTTTGACTATGTTTATGAAAAGGAGATATGTTCACTGAAGAGCAGAATGAACTTGTTGAATCGGCAGCAGAAATGTTGTATGGCTTGATACATGTGCGGTATATCTTAACTACCAAGGGAATTTCAGCAATGGTATAATAATTAATAACCTTTCTGTACTTCTGGTTCTCTTATATTATTGTAATTTATCCATTTAATATTCTTTCTCTTTTTTAAAATTCTTCAGTTGGAGAAATACAAAAACTATGATTTTGGACGGTGCCCACGAGTTTATTGTTGTGGTCAGCCTTGCCTTCCTGTCGGTCAATCGGACATACCACGTTCAAGTACTGTGAAAATTTACTGTCCCAAGTGTGAAGACATCTACTACCCTCGATCCAAATACCAAGGCAGTATCCTCACGTTACATATATTGTTCTTATCGTGATGCTCATAAATTAGTGAACTTAGTTACCACATGAATAATTTTGATAAATGGTACTGGTTTATACAAAAACTAGACTGCTTTCTGTTTGGAGTGATTTACTTTTATAACCATTGCACTTGACACTCTTTATCATAGAAACCATTATACCTGGAAACATCTCAAAAAGAACTTTACACTTGCAATACATGGATTTTTTTTACCAATGCACTTGATCTTGTAATATAAGTAATATTGTACCAGACAACATTTGGGTAAAAGTGTTCATGTTTGCAAGTAACTTTTGTAAACTTCTGCATATACAATAGGTCTTTGTATTCAAAGTGTCAAGTGTAATGGTTAAAGCATTCACATCCATTCTTTATCTTCATCCTTATAATTACACTAAAAATCACTACTTTTCTCTCATTTTCAATTAATAATACTTTTTTATGCCTACGTTATTACTTTTTCTATATTCTTCACTCACAACCACTTTCAAAAATATCAAAAAATTATAAGGGTTGAACAGTGTTTCCTCAAATTACAGATGAACAGTAGCATATGGTATATATTAGAGCACTCATAGCAGGTTCCCTATATTTTAAGAAATGATTGTAAATGGTTGTGAGTGGAGTAGAGAGAAAGTTACTGTCATCAGTGTATTTGGGGAATCAGTGTTGAACCCTTAAAAGGGCGTACCTGGTTGCAAAGAGCTCCCGCGTTTTCGCAGGGTCCAGGGAGGGTTCGTCCCATTTAAGGGCCCTTATAAATCTTTAATATTTTAAAAGTGGTTGTAAGTAGAGGAAAGAGAAGAGATAATGATAAAAGTATAAAAAAATATTATTTAATTGAGAAGGAAAGTGAAAAAATAGTGTTTTTTAGTTTAATTATAAAGATACAATGAGGACCTGATGAATGCTCTTGGTTTACATATTTTGACACTTTGAACCCAAATACCCATTATATTATATATAATATTGTGACTTCAATATCATGAAAAAAGTATGATGATTCTTGATTCATTTAATAATCTAATTTTATATATTATTTATTTTTGAGTTCAATTCTACAATTTGCTCAATTGATTGAGACATTTTGATAAGAACCTAGGGAGGTCAGGATCTCTAATTCACACGTGTCTATGTTTCGTATAGTTAATATTATCTGTGTATTGTAATATTATCATATGATATAATGAGCATCTCAGTTATAATTTACATGTTTTTCGGTTATGACCAAAGAAATCATGCTTTCACTATATTCTTTTCTTTTTATTCTGATTTAGTGCTTATAAGTTAAGGCACATGTGATGTTCTTTTCCTTCACTTGCCATAGATATCGATGGTGCTTATTTGGCACACCTTCCCCCACTTGTTCTTGATGACTTATGGCCACCTGAAGCCACAAAAAGCAACACAAAATTACGTCCCAAGGGTATTTGGCTTTAAGCTCCACAAACCATGATCGTGGACACGCCTACTAGATGCCATTGCCAGATCTATGATTCTACAAATGGTTCCATCCAGGTTAGTTAAAACACAGACCTGTACAAAAAATGATGGAAACTTGATTGTTTGGCAAATAGGAGATATTTTCTGGCCTGTCTATTTGAGCAAAACTTGTGTTGGAGAAGTACTTGAGAAGATGTTAACATAGTAGTTGCAAGTCAACTTTTATTTTCTTTTCATTTTCATTTTTAATCCGTTTGGAAATTTATATGCAGATTCACTTGGCCTTGTAGTAGTTATTAACTTTGGACGTGTTATTTAAATTACATGTTCAATGTCAATCATGATTTTTTTGGGTCCTAAACTTGGGAACTAATTTATGTTACATGTGTGGTTATCTTCACAACTGCAAAAGAAATGAAGAAAACATTTTGGGTTTGTCATATTTTGAGCTTAAGATTTATATATTTGCTGAAAACTTTTCTGATGGGATATTTGGTGGAAAAAGTTGATCTGCGATTGTGTTTTTATATATTCATGTTGGTTCATCGCGTCTAGCTGATATATGTTTGTGTTTTGACTGGTTCTTGGTATTGATACCATTTTAGATTTCCAGGTTTCAACAACCAATTGACTTATCGCTTATGTAGTTAAGCGATAGGTGTCCTTTTGTTTGATTTCTGGTTAAGATTGGGAATGTCATAGAACTCAACTTTTTATGCTGTTAAAGTAAACCCATCAATGTCTCAGTCTCGTGGAAATTGGTAAAGGCTGCTCTATTTTCTTTTATGTTTTATGAATTTGGACTTTATCACTGTCACATTGTTTATGATGGATGATTGTTTATATTTCACTTTGGTATGTAGAAATCTTTGTTTTCTAGATTGGTTTTCTACTTTTGTTACTAATGGGGGACATGGGTTAGGATCCAAATATGAATCTGAGGAAGAACATTTAAAAGTATTATTTAATTCAACATACATGTTCTGGGTACAAGTAATGTTCTGAAGACACCATGGTCTCCAAAGTCTAAAGTACTATAAATTACTGTTTAGGAATACCAGTATTTTGTTAAATCCAATGATTACAAGTCTTATCGATAAACATTAGGTCAGTGTTGTAAAAATTGCTGGGCGTTAGTCGGGCGGTGAGATAGGGACTAGGGATTAATCGGGATTAATCGGATCAGGCTTTTGTGTATAATTTTGCAAATTTATGTATAATTTATAACTTTTTATGAATTAATTGACAAGTTTGGGAGGATAATTTGTAAATGATGAAATTAAGGGGCTTAGATGTAAAATACACAAACTTAATTTAATCAATTAACCCTAGAGTTAAAACAGCCCGCTCTCTTCCATCATTGCAGTGATCGCCAGTACCACCCTTCCCTCGTTCCCGTCACCGGAGTCACAAATCCTCGCCGGAATCGGCCAATCCGGCGCCGGAATGGTTAAATCCGGCGGTTATCGTCGCTAGAACACCGCCGATTAGGACGATTTGGCCCGACTTTGACCAATTTTGACCGACTACCGCCTAGCACCTCTGATTTGGTGAAATCGGAGCGGCCAACCTCCGATTAGCGACTTATCGCCGACTAATCGGAGGCTAGTCGCGATTTTTACAACACTGCATTAGGTATACAAGTATTTTGTTAAATCCAATAAATAAACATGATTTATTTATGAAACAATAAAAAAACAAATTAGTTAGAGAACAAACTCTGGATAATTGACCTTGTAATTTCTCCCTCACTAATCAATCTCTTGAAGGACTTGAAAGAAAGCTCTATTCGTGTCTTGGTACAAATCCAGGTACATATATTTGAAATCTTGATATGGAAATACAACAGTTTCAATCATCAATATATTTGTTAATGAATGATTGTTTGATTTTATCAACACCAACCAACCTATCAATGTTGACATTCAATGTTGACATGTAGTCTAGAAGCTGATGTGTTCATCAACATCACCTTTGACTTTGACTTGAAGTGTTAATAGTCTTCTCAAATAAGATTGGAAGAATTAGCTTAGATCAACTTTAAATTCAATACTTAGCAAAGGCCAAGAACGTTGATGAATACATAATCATCACCTAGCAAAATTGAGAGCTTAGCAAAAACTCAAACCACCAAAGTGTCTTATTTAAACGAGGGGTGTTATCGAATCGAAAAGAATTCGAGTTGATTAAATAAAATAAGTTGAATTTTGAAATTTCAAACAGGATTCGAATTTGAAAAAGATAAGTCAATTCGAATTGAATTTGAAATTTTCAAATGATGTTCAAATTTGATTTGTGTTCCAAATAAATTTCGAATTTGAATTTATTCGTATATAGTAAAAAAAATAATTAATTAAATAATATTTTCAAAATTCTTTTAACAAATCTAATTTCAAATGCCCAAAATAAATAAACAAGCATAATATATAAGATATTGCAAGCTTCAAATAAGTTAACAGGTATCAATTAAGATTTTATTTTAGATTACACATTTTTTTAACTTTTAGTTCTTAATTGTTCATATTCATATTATCAATATATAAAATAAAATAAATGTAAGTGTATGTATTTGTAATTCGAATTTCAAATCGAATAAAAAATCATAAACTCGCAATTCGATTCAAATTCAATAATTAGACTTCGAATCGAAAATAAAAAAAATAATTTTCAACCCGAATCAAATTTTGAGTTTTCAACTCTAATTTGAATATTGAACAACCCTAACCGAAACAGTTTAATTTGATAATACATGTTCAACTTTTACAAACCTAGACTTTTATGGTGCGTCTAAAGTTATTATCATCATCAAATCTACATAATACAATACTGAAACTAACAATCTTTCTTATTGATGATTACATAACAATTAACTTAAAAATTATATTTGGTTCAAATCGACACGAAATACACATAAAAAATTCATGTCTTTTTCAGTCTTTTGGGATTTTTTATATCCACACAAGAGATAAGTTGCAAATGTACATGATCAAGTGAGTTTGACCACTTACTCAATTTCTACCTTAACAAAGTTCAAGTTAGGACTCATGAGATCTTTTTCCACTTAGTGTGGTCACTGTATATCAAACCCTTCACTCTTACCACTTCCACAACTCTTATTTCATCTCTGGTTATAATGAACATAAATCTTTGTAAACGTGTCTTTTGATCATGACATTGGAAAACTTTGACTTCTTCTTCTCGTAAAAACATCTTTGAACATCTACCGTCCTAAATCTGTAATGTGCTCTTAAGTCGATCCAGATACATCGCTTTGTTTTATCACTATTTCTTAAATTTCTCCTATTGACCATGAAGACATTTCATTAAATTGTTGCCAAGAACACAGTCATTCTTGATGATTTCTACTCTGATGGTATGATCATAAGGGTGTACGTTAGAGTTGAAGTTTCTCATTTCTTACAAGGAAGATTACAACACATTTAGTGTTAGAAGTGTAATTATTTATTTAATATATCAAATCAGTTTCAAATTGAGTTAAAGATTGAAACTTGGGCAATTGACATCTCAACAAGTAATTATGAATAACAAGAAGATCGTAAACAGATATATCCAATATCCACAAACCCAATAGGTAACGATTAAGTGGTGCCTAACATATGTGAAACCAAGTATGAGATATAGTTTTCTTATTCACTATGAGACTGAGATTACCAATACGTAATCAACAACTTAGCTGCATCTTTACGTTGCCAACCAAAGTTATTCACTATGAGACTGAGATTACCAATACATAATCGACAACTTAGCTGCATCTTTACGTTGCCAATCAAAGTTGTCTCACCGGAAACGTCTAAACTAATTATACAAATTGGTCGCCAAGTAATATAGACATACTAATATTCATAGATAAAACTAAAGAAAGAAAGGATAGGTTTTTAATGTCATGGGAGATGTCCGTAAAATTAGTGACACTCATTTAATACACCCATGACATCTTCAACAAAATTAGGTGTCATCTCAGATTCATTTATGTCTAGCCTTTGATCCTGGTACCTATCGTTATCACATGCTCTCTCTTTGCATTATCAACTTTGCATTAAAGTTCTATTTTTTCTGTTACTTGGTGAATAATTAATGGGGTTAAAGATATCTTGAGGTCACATGAGGTATTTGTATATATGGAATATTTTTACATATTTAATCCTCTTACTTCTTCATCAAGGATGGATTTCTTTACTTAGAGATCATTTATTTAATTATTTGAGCCAAGTGATTAATTAGTTGTATACATATCCAAGTTTTTTTACTAAAATACATATTAAATATTTATATACTGATAATTAATACTATCCATGTATTAAGAATTATTTAATTCTATATTAATTTATAAAAATATTATGTTTTACAATTTACACGAGTTGAAAAATATTAAATTAATAGTTAGTAATTAGTATTTAGAAATTATATTATACTTTTTAGATAAATATAATTCAAATTACGTATAATTAACTAACTTAAGTAATAATGTAATAACAATATTTTTTTAAATTTCATTTTTTAAAATTGTTAAAAAATGATTTTTAAAAGTTCCAAAACTTTTTAATTTGTTTCGTAAATGTCACTTAAAAAAGTTCTCTATATTAAAAAAATCATATTTATTTAGTTTTAAAGAAATTATATTTTAATAAAAAATGTTTAATAATTTGAAAAGAATATAAATAAGATCTTTAGCATTTAATATGCTTATTAAATGGTTAATTTTTATATTAGTGACATGTGGCATGAAGGGTGTTTGAATATCGCATGCGTCAATGATGATATGAGAAAATAACATGTGACAAATTTTATTTCGTTTTATTAGTATAGAGTAGGTTAGATACCCGTGTATTATACGGTTAAAATAGAAAAAAATATATAATAAATTATCTATATAATCTAATATATTATAGATAACATATCAATGAAACTATTACATATTATTAATATGAGTTAAATACGTTTATATCCCCGAGGTTTCATAAAATTGCATTTGCATCCAAAAGTTTATATTTTGCCATCACCATCCAAAGGTTTCACTAAAATTGTCACTTGAATCCATTTAACTACTTGTAATTGACACCGTTAATTTTTTTCGTTAAGTTTCCTACATTAGGGGTACATTAGTCAAAACAATTGCAAAATAAAATCAGCTCTACATGAACGGTGATGTGTGTGTATATATGTATATATATATACATATATATATGTATATATATGTATATATATAATATATATATATGTATATACACACACATATATACATATATACATATACATATATATACATATATATATATATATACATAATATATGTATATACACATATTGTATATACACATATATATACATATATATATATACATATATATACATAGGGTAGGATCATTTCAGAACTTACAAATAATTTCAGAACGGAAGAACTCATATGAATCATTAGATCATTTAATCAATGGTAAAAATCATTCTGGCATAATAGTAATTAAATACAAAAACTAAAGAGAGTAATTAAATAAATAAGGGTAGTTTTGAGATTTAACATAACCATTCAAATCAATTCCTAATTTATCTCCCATATTCTCTCTAAATTGAAAATTATGGATTTATATTTCTTGATTCATCGGTTTTCATTCTCAAATAAGAATTTCAAAAAAATCAACCATCATCATCCTCTTCAACAAACGGACTTACAATCCGACGACAACATGTAAAAGATGGTCGTTAGGTTGTTCACTTGTTGAGTTGTAGTGTATTATACATTCGTTTTTTTCTTTGCTTGCTACTGTGCTATCAATTTGGAAGATGAAATTAATCATGAAAAACAAATGGTGTTTAACATCCCTACGAAAGACACCAAGAATAGGATACATTTATTATTTATTCAATTGAGTTTTATGTTGTAGGAAACATTCTATACATTGATCGATGGTTAAGAATTTAATTAATAATGTTTTATTGGTTATGTAATAATTTTTTATGCAAAAGGTCATGGAATTTTTATTTTAAAAACCATTTTTGTAGAACTACTGTATTTGTATTTTATCAAGTTAGTTCGAGTTAGAAAATTATCAATGAGCATCTATAAATTTTAATATTTTTAATGCTTTACTTATATGTAAATAGATTATCAACTCACAAATAAATGATCATTTTAAAGATTTACATATATGTATAACATTTACATGTATGTAAACTCATGATTATATTAAAGATTTACATATATGTAAATAAATAATCAGATTAAAAAAATCAAGATTTATGTATACGTAAATAAACGATTGGTTAAAAGAATAAATGAGCAGTATCTTTAATTACATGTATGAAAAGAAAGACCAGATGAAAAATTGATGATTAGCTTGAAGCTTTATACGTATGCAACACTACTTATTTAGTTTAAAGAAATAGATTATCAAATCCATGTTATTTTTAATTTTTTCTCCTTAATGAATGTGGAATCAAATAAATGAGAGAGAAAAAGAGAGATATAAGGAGAGATAATTAATTAATTGGAGTGAGAAAAATTTTAATACATTACCATTATACCCTTTTTATTTATTATGTAATTACTAAAATTATAAGATAATGAGTGGTCCAGATTTGTTGTTTAAGTTCTCAGAAAAAAAAGTTATGAAAATAATCTAACCCTATATACATATATATATACATATATAACATATATATACATATATATATATGTATACATATATATACGTATACATATATATACATATATATACGTATACATATATATACGTATATATACGTATACATATATATACGTATATATGTATACATATATATACGCATATATATGTATACATATATATACATATCTTTTAGCCCCTTATCGTCGTGGAGAAAAATCGGACTATTCGGGGGAGCTGGCGTGGGTAAAACAGTACTCATTATGGAATTGATTAACAATATTACCAAAGCTCACGGAGGCGTATCTGTATTTGGCGGAGTCGGTGAACGGACTCGTGAAGGAAATGATCTTTACATGGAAATGAAAGAATCTGGAGTAATTAACGTACTGTAGCTGGTATTCTTGTGATCTTTAGTAGGCGTTTTCTTTATGGTTCATATTCCGGATTGGGTTCATCCCTGTAGTAATCGGATGAATTGAGTTGTATACATGAAAGCGTAAGAACTCAACGATTTCTACTAACGGCTTTAACTATAACCTCAGCTCTATTTATTGGTCTGAGCAAGATACGACTATATATGTATACATATATATACGTATATATATGTATACATATACATACGTATATATATGTATACATATACATACGTATATATATGTATACATATACATACGTATATATATGTATACATATACATACGTATATATATGTGTAACATCGCGTATTATCGTAATAAAGTTAATTTTGTTTAAAACGTTGATGTTAATGCCAATATAATATAATAATAATAATAATAATAATAATAATAATAATAATAATAATAATAATAATAATAATAATAATAATAACAATAATATAATAATAATAATAATAATAATAAATAATAATTATAATAACAATGAAGTTCAAGGGAGCTATATGTAATTTATCAAACTTCAAAAGGAAACTAATACATAAAGTGTCAAACTTGAAACCACAAGGACCATTGTGTAAATTCCAAAAAGCACCCAACCCCACCCCCGGTCTTCCTCCCCGTTTTCTTCGGCCGACACCCACTACGGTCGCGCACCAAATCAGTTTAATACTCCAATTAATTTCGCACACAGGAAATTTAATCGTTTATAATCCGCCTGTGAGTTCAATTTCATCTTAAACAAGCGAAAACACCATTCTCGATCACCACTACCACCGCGACCTGCAACACAAACAAAATCCCATCTCCGATCAATTTTAACTGATTTTGATAAGGGGCTATTGGTCTCGACAATCATTCGAAGATTCCCTCAAGTTTAATTCGATTACAACCGTTGTTGAGCATCATTCGATTGGCACTTTGTCGCGGACCTGTTCATCGATCGTTTTGGGTTAAAACTTTGAAATCAGGGTAAATGCTTACACACCACACTCGATTTTCCATGGGTAATCAAAGCCCCATGATTGGGTTGATTATCGAAATCGTTTTCAGGTTCAATTTGATTCAAATTGAATCTAGGGTTCATACGATTTGAGGGATATCTGGTAAGTCAGTTTAAAAGGAATTAAAACAGATGCATACTGCGGCTGTAAGCCATAGTTCACTGGTTCTGTGCATGCATTTCAACCAAGAGGTCCCGGGTTCGAACCCGGGCACCTACACATTTTTTTAAGTTTTTTTTAAGCCTTTAAAAATTATGAAAAAATTTGTAAAAATTATAAAAATGTTTTTACAAACATTAGAAATTTTTAGAACCACCCAATTGTTTTCTAAAATTTATTTTAACAATTTAATTATTTATTATAATATTTGCTTTAAATATATAAAATAACTAGTTTATTTATTATAAAAATAAGACTTTAAACAGTGGTTAAAATCACTAAATTATTATGGGTTCAAATAATATTTATGTATTATTGCATAAATCATGATTAAATATAAAAGTTTTATATTTAAATCGTTCCAAAAACATTTTCATTTCTTTTAGTCATCTAAATATTTAAATATTTTAATTATCATATGATTAATTAGTAAAATCAGTTATTTGTTTTTCCCGCACAATAAACTAAACAGTTACGCGTAATGATACTTATTAAATTCTAAACATAATCACTTTCAAATCGTTTATTTATTTCAAGACATTCAAACTAAATAAATAAGTTTATTTAAACTACCATTCAAAACCCATGGAAATCCTAATACATTCTCAATTCTCAAATCACTATTATTCTAATTCGAGGCACCGTTCCTTAGGTTAATCATAAGGAAATCGTTGGCGCCTAATCTATCACGTTCAAATTCAAATCTCGTCAATCAAGTGAGTATTCATATCCCTTTTTTATATCATTCTTATTTGGGGGAAATCCTGTGATACAATATATTCAATCATGATATTCTATTGTTATTTCATTCTAAATTCAATTCAAGACATGTTATGTTATTACTTGCAATTATGTGAACATACTATGATGAACTGGACGATAGTAAAACCCTAATTCAATCAATCAATCCTGGTACCAATGGTAGATCTACTGGTTTGGATAACCCACCCCATATGGCTTTCGAGTGGTGATTGTGCCAGAGGCAGGAGTCAATCTATGGTGTATGTGTGGAGTCTATTATATGCAAGTGTCAAGTCAAGGGGTTGTTATTGTGTCAGTTTATCTATATGCTTACTATTGCAATATAAGTCTTAACGTTACCTTGTAAATTGGATTATTCTCAATCAATCAATCAATCTATATGTATACTCAAAACTATGATTACTCACCAGCTAATTCATTAGCGGACTTTATTTTCTCACATGATTTCAGGTTAAGCAAGTTAGTGGACTTCTACATGCTCATATAAGACCCGGACTTAGTCAAAACAAAAGACAATTACTATTTGTGACTTTAACTGTTGTATTTGTATCTGTTAAATTCATGCTATCCTGTAATCTGATATTAATATTATTTCCACTATTAGACAACATGTGTTATGAACAATCAATCATTCCTCGTCCGCTCCGATGATTCCGCCATCGATCGGGGTGTGACAGATTGGTATCAGAGCCATGGTTATAGGGAATTAGGTTATTAGAAATGGAATGACCTAGACTATAACTAAGTACCTTTACACATGAGTCCTCTCATGTATTTTTATATGCTTAGATAGGATTTTATGTGTTTTATATGTTTATACTTGATTATGTGATTATATGCCTTATGTGATTCTTTTATACTTTGATTCCTATCAATGCACATATAAATTCTCAAATCATATTCTAAGGCATTGTGTGCCTAATTCAAGTGATTTCAAACTCCAAAACTCGATTGTTATTCATGGTTTTCAAATTCGTCAAAGTCTGTGTCTTACAACTTGAAACATGCTATGCTGGAAGAGTGGGATGCCTGTATCTCGGGGTGTTCTGTCTAGGCAAGGTATTCGTATAAATCCAAATCAACCGATGGATCTGTCTACCTTACCTGGGAACCCTCGGGATGAGTATCTGCTTATAGGTACGCATGTCTTCAACAAGGTTGTGTTAGACATAACACTTTGATTAGTCAACGTACTCGCTTTGATTTACGAATCAAACGATTATACACGGAACATCTCCTCGTTATTATGCCAAATTCCCGATTGTCGTTTTCATGTGGTATAACTCCTATTATCCAATTCTCATAAAATATCTTAATGATATTCCAGAATGTCTTCTCGTCAAATCCGTTCACGGTCTAGAAACTCTGGCCGTAAGATTGCTGCTATTGTAGCACGTGAAGTTACTGCGGTCATCCCAACTCTACTTACCCATTTGAACCAAGGAAACAATGTTGTTCAAAACCAAACTGCACCAAACCCTCCCCGAACTTGTACTTACAAACATTTCAGTTCTTGCAACCCCACTAAGTTCAGTGGAACTGAATGTGCTACCGGATTACTACAGTGGTTCGAAAGCATCGAGAACACTTTCCTAAACAGCGAATGCCCTGAAAATCTGAAAGTCCGGTATGCCACAAGTGTTCTTCAGAAACGCGCACTTACTTGGTGGAACGGAGAGAAACGAACCCGTGGAACTGAAACTGCACTAGCATTGACATGGACTGAGTTTAAGGAGCTCATGACTAAAGAGTTCTGCCCAAGGAATGAAGTCCGGAAACTGGAAGTCGAGTTCTGGGAGTTAACCCAAGACAGTGGTGAGAACCTCGCATACACTAACCGATTCCACGAACTGAGCCTTTTGGTACCGCATCTTGCTACCCCTACCTCCCGAGCCATCGAGAAATACATTGGTGGACTACCCATGCAGATTCAGGATACGGTGTTAGGAAGGAATCCTTCGACACTAGAAGATGCTATCAGACTGGCTGCATAGTTAACCGATAATCATGTGAAAGCTGGTTCCTTAACCAGGAAAGGATCGAAGAAGAATACCGATAAACTTCATAACGAAACCGTCAAAACCGATCAACTCGAGCTTTTCAATAACAAGAAGAGGAAGGCTCAATCTCAAAACTTTGCTGTAATTACCCCTGCTGTACCAATTAATCAAGTCCCTCCAACTCGTCAACCAGCAGTAAACAACCAATCGCTGATGAAAAAGTCATACGCTGGACCCTATCCGCAGTGTAACAACTGTAGTTATCACCATCCCGCTAACATTCAGTGTCGTCAATGCACAAACTGTGGTCGTTTGGGTCATACATTCAACGTGTGCAGGAGTGCTGCTAAAGCTCCAACCAATGCACCAGTTCACCAACATCCTCCTGCAATTACCCAGGGTCGTGCATGCTATCAATGTGGTGATCCGAACCATTTCCGCAATCGATGCCCTCAACTTGTCAGCCCAATTCCTACGGCTCAAGGACGTGCTTTTAACATCAATGCCCAACAAGCTCAAGCCACCAATGATGTGGTGTTGAATAATTCTTGTCCTTGATTTCGTCTTCATGATGTAATTCAAGATTTGTAATCGTGATTTCCTTTTATTATATTGATGTAATCTGAAAATTTCTAAGTTTCTAATTGAGATACTTTTCCTTTCGTTGTTAAGTCGAATTTTGAACCGCATGCACCGTGGGAGATACGAATGTCTTAAATGATTCTAACTCATCAAACCAGGGGTGATTCCCTTACTTTGGTGATGATTCTTTATTCGTTTCAATAAATGGTTTCTAATGATGTGTTTTATGAAATTTCATCCTCTGGATTAGGGTGATTTCCTTATCTCGAGGACTGACTTTAATTATTCACTTTGGGACTTACATTTCACAAGTGACATGATCTCACCAAAATAGGATTGAAATCCGTACTTTGGTGACAAATGTCAACTTCGATTGTTTTCTTGAAGTCCAATCATCAAGATACGCGTGAAATTCATACCTTGATGATAATATCATTCTTATGGATTGTATTTTCTCAAATGAAACGACCTCATCAAAGTAGGAGTGAATTCTGGATTTTGATGAAGAAGTTTATCTTGTTATATTTTGTTTTGTAAAATTCATCGTTAAGATAGGAGTGAATCCCTCACCTTAATGATGAGTTACCTCGTCTTATTTTTATGGATCCTCAACAATGAGTTGAGATCAAACTTTTGATTGGTAAGTTAGTGGTCATACCTTGAGAGTACACCATCAAGTTAGGGGTGAAAACCATACCTTGATGACTATTCTCATTTCTTGATCTCCAGTTTACCATGGTTGTAATCAAGTGACGAGATGCATGTAGTAACTTGAAGGTGTGAATCATGTGTGATTCGACCTATCAAGCCAAAGCATGATCTCTGAACTTGAAAAGAGACCCGATCATTTTAGGTTAATTTTGATTCCAAGTTTGTAGCATTTAAATTAAATCGATTTCTTTCCTTTATTCTCATGTTTAACTCGATCTAGCTACATCAAACCATTTATTCCTTATCTATCGACTTTCATTGTGAGTTATCATCAAAACCTGATTACGTGATGGTAGTCTTCCTACACAATCTTTTGTCAAGTAAAGATATTATCTCTGATCGTGATGGTCGCTTCATCTCTTATTTCTGGAAAAGTCTCCAATCAGCTCTCTCAAAACTCAACTAAAACTTAGCACAGCTATCACCCGCAAACCGACGATCAGACTGAAAGAACGATACAGACGCTCGACGATATGCCGGGCTTGTGTCATTGATTTCAGTGGATCGTGGGATTCTCATCTTCCATTGATTGAATTCTCTTACAATAACAGTTACCATACCAGCATCCAGATGGCACCATTTGAGGCCTTGTATGGTCTGAAGTTGGTGAATCACAAATTACTGGTCCGGAATTGATTCAAGAAAAACCGACAAAATTCATAAGATCCGTGATAACTTGATCGCTGCTAGAAATCGTCAAAAGCATTATGCTGACAAATGACGTAAGCCCATGGAATACAATGTCGGTGATCTCGTACTTCTTAAGGTATCACCTTGGAAGGGAGTGATTCACTTTGGAAAGAAAGGGAAGCTAGCACCTCGTTACGTGGGTCCATTCAAAGTACACGAGCGAATTGGGAAAGTGGCCTACAAGCTTGAACTAACCCAAGTGCTCAGCAATATACACCCGACGTTTCATGTTTCAAATCTCAAGAAATGTCTTACCGATGAAAATCTCCACATTCCACTCGACGAAGTCCAGATTGATGAATCTATGCACTTTATTGAGAAACCTGTGGAAATTATGGATCGGGAAGTCAAACAACTCAAACGTAGCCGGATACCTATTGTCAAAGTCCGTTGGGAATCTAAACGTGGCCCAGAGTTTACCTGGGAACGTGAGGACCAAATAAAATCCCAGTATCCTCATCTTTTCGTTTCAGCCTCCTCGGGAATAAAATTTCAGGACAAAATTTCCTAAAGCAGGGGAGACTGTAACATCGCGTATTATCGTAATAAAAGTTAATTTTGTTTAAAACGTTGATGTTAATGTCAATAATAAAATAATAATAATAATAATAATAATAATAATAATAATAATAATAATAATATAATAATAATAATAATAACAATAATAACAATATACTAATAATAATAATAATAATAATATAATTATAAACAATGAAGTTCAAGGGGGCTATATGTAATTTATCAAACTTCAAAAGGAAACTAATAACATAAAGTGTCAAACTTTAACCACAAGGACCATTATGTAAATTCCAAAAAGCACCCAACCCCACCCCCGGTCTTCCTCCCCGTTTTCTTCGGCCGACACCCACTACGGTCGCGCACCAAATCAGTTTAATACTCCAATTAATTTCGCACACAGGAAATCTTAATCGTTTATAATCCGCCTGTGAGTTCAATTTCATCTTAAACAAGCGAAAACACCATTCTCGATCACCACTACCACCGCGACCTGCAACACAAACAAAATCCCATCTCCGATCAATTTTAACTGATTTTGATAAGGGGCTATTGGTCTCGACAATCATTCGAAGATTCTCTCAAGTTTAATTCGATTATAACCGTTGTTTGAGCATCATTCGATTGGCACTTTGTCGCGGACCTGTTCATCGATCGTTTGGGTTAAAACTTTGAAATCAGGGTAAATGCTTACACACACACTCGATTTTCCATGGGTAATCTGTGACACCCCGCAGGAAGGTGTACGAGAGTCGTAAAGGATATTGTCCGCTTTGCCCGCAGCCTCACGGATTTAAAACGCGTCACAGGAGGTAGGTATCACCTGCCCAACCTGCCCAACGATGTGGGATGAGTCATAGCCATATTTTCAGGCATGTGTCCATCCACCCACAAAGTGAGACCAGCGTCCTCGCTGGCACAACGGCCCGGCCCTGGCTCTGATACCAACTGTGACACCCCCGCAGGAAGGTGTACGGAGCCGTAACATGATATTGTCCGCTTTGGCCGCAGCCTCACGGATTTAAAACGCGTCACATTGGGGAAGGTATCCAGCCCCTTATAAAGAGACCTTCGTTCACTGCCCAACCGATGTGGGATGAGTCATAGCTCCATATTTTCATACCAATACGAGACACTTACAAAGTTCAAGACTTGCCCGCGTCTACATTGACGAAATTGTGAGTCGTCATGGCGTACCGTTGCATATCATATCCGACCGAGATGCTCATTTCACTTCGCATTTGGTCGTCTATGCAAGAACTCTTGGGTACTCAATTGGATTTAAGTACGGTTTACCATCCTCAAACTGATGATCAAACCGAACGAACAATCCAAACCCTCGAGGATTTGCTACGACTATGTGTCCTTGACTTTGGTGGTGATGGGATACGCATTTACCACTCGCGGAATTTCGTATAACAATAGTTATCACTCGAGTATCAAGATGGCACCATTCGAGGCCTTGTATGGTCGTAAATGTCGTTCACCGATCTGTTGGACTGACATTGGGGAAAATCTCATCACTGGTCCTGAACTTATTCAAAAACGACCGACAAAGTTTCTAAAATTCGATATAACCTTGAGGTGGCTAGGAGTCGCCAAAAGAGTTATGCCGATAAAAGACGCAAACCGTTGGAGTTTCAAGTCGACGATATGGTTCTTCTTAAGGTCTCTCCATGGAAGGGTGTTGTACGTTTTGGAAGAAGGGTAAGTTAGCCCCACGCTTTGTAGGACCTTTCAAGATTCTGAAAAGAATTGGGAAGTGGCTTACAAACTGGAACTACCTCCTGAACTTAGCGGGATTCATCCTGTCTTCCATGTCTCAAACCTGAGGAAATGTCTGGCTGATGAAAATTTGCATGTTCCTCTCGAGGAAATCCAAATAGATGAGTCATTGCACTTCGTTGAGAAGCCTGCTGTTGAGATATTGGACGAACCCTGAAGGAAACCCGAACACTACCACACCGATCGTCAAAGTCCGTTGGAAAAACAAACGTGGAGCTGAGTTCACTTGGGAACGTGAGGATCATATGAGAAAGAGATACCCGAATTTGTTCGCTTAGTTCATCTTAATTTCGGGACGAAATTCATTAAAGTTGGGGAGACTGTAACATCTTGTAATTTTGAGTTATTTAAAGTTAGTTGTTATTTTTGCAAAGGCCTTTATTGCTATACATGAAATTTATGGATTTCCTATGCATACTGCTTAATTTACCTTTTAATCTTTAATTTGAAAGTAATAATTAAATAATAAATTGAATATAATAATAATAATAATATAATAATAATAATAATAATAATAATATAAAATAATAATAACAATATAATAATAAACAATAAATTATAATAGTAAACAAGTTAAATTATATAAAACATGAGGTTTAGTTAAGTTTAAGGGGGCTAATTTTGTCATTTAAAACTTAAAAAAATGGAAGTTATTACAAAAAAGTGTCAAACTACAAACCACAGGGACCAAAGGAGTAAATTATCAAAACCCAACCCCCACCCCTCTCTCTCCCCGCAATTCCGGCGGGAGCTCCGGCCAAACTCCGGCCGAGCTCCGGCCACCCCAAACGGTCCATATACACCGAATTTTCACCCAAAACCGTTTCCTAACCACGATTCGAACATCATAATGAAATTAAAAGCCTTTAAAGCTTGATTATGAACCTATCGAAGCGAGTAACCGACGATCTTTAAGTCGAGAGCCGTTAAAAAATTAAACCCCAATAATAATACAATTAACATCACATAAACGGTCATATATCTACCCTTAATCGAACAACACTCTCAATTTCTCCTGAATCAAACAAAACATAGAACTCGATTAGCATCTTCATCGCGAACTGCCACCCACTCGTTGATCATATTCCGAGCCTTCTAACCATCAATTAGTAGAGGGTTTTGCATCAAGACCACTACCCGAAGCTTCACACAAGTTTAATTTGATTTCATTCATCGTTTGCTCACAAAACGAATTCAACTGCAGCCGCGGCTTGTTCTTGTCTATTCTTGATCTCATTTCAATCGAAATCGGGTAATAAACATACCTAACCACTCGTTTTTACATGGGGACCGAAAGCCCATGATTTCAGATGCTTATCAAAACGAATTGAACATCAATTTGGATCAAAGGGAATTAGGGTTCATATGCGATTTGGGAATCGGGTTAAAGGGTTTAAAACACTTGGAACCAAGTGATACCGCGGCTGTATGCCTTGGTTCACTGGTTCCACACTTGCTTGTCCACTTTGAGGTCCCGGGTTCGAACCGGGCACCTCCATATATTTTTTAAAGGCTTTTCAGCCTTAAAATAATTATAAAAAAAATCTAGAAAAACATAAAAATGGTGTTTGTAAACTTTAAACATTTTAAAGACACCACATAATTTTCTGTAAATTTTTCAAAATTTATATAATTAAATATATTTTAATAAGATATTATAACAAAGGTTAATTTAGGTTATTTTATTATAAATGGACTTTAAATAATAGTATAAATTGATAAATTATTATTGATCCAAACGTTCGTTTCAAATAATATTGTTTAAATTGTATTTACTTCTTTAAATTATAAAACTTTGTTCTATACATGTTCCAAGTTATTATAAATGCTCTTTTCACATCATGAAATAAAACATAAATATATATATATATACATATATATATATATAAAAATTTTCAAGAAATCATGAATAATTTTCAATTGTCAAAGGTAAGTATTTGACAAGCCCCAAAATCCACTTAGAACCCTAGTCCTCGTTGATTCGTTAAAATCATTACAATAGAAACTTAAATTCTCGTAAAAACATATATTTTAGGTGCATTGTGAAGGATTACGTTGAACGACGCGCGTTATTATTTTCTTATTAATCATCCAATATATACTTATTTGATCAAGTGAGTATTTCCATACCCCTTTTATTATTTTCACACTTTGGGGTGAAACATGTTAACTTATATCATTGCACTTGTAAATTTATTTGAGACTTGTAAACTTTATGGCAATTCATCATGTAAAGTTGTAGTTAGTTGAACTTTTATGGTTACCATGTTATGGCGTTATATGTACAATCATTAACTATTGCTAGCCCAGCGAAGTCATAGATCTATGGGTAAGACAAGCTGCTTGGTTGATCCAAGTACACTTAGCTGATCGTACATACTTTTAACTTGATAGAATATTAACGTCGTTTGATACTTGTAAAACATTGTCGAGGTTTGATTATTGCATTGTTCATAACATCTCTAATCACTTTATTCACTAGCTTATAACTTGAATTGCCATCTTTTATATACTTATGTATTGAAAACTATGGAATGCTCACCACATTTTTATGTTGACCTTTTTATTTTAACATGTTTCAGGAAACCCTCAAGCTTGATTTCTACTCTCTGAAGCTTACACATCTAGGAATGGACCTAGATAAATAAATGAAATAAAACGACTTGTTATGCTTATTTTGATTTCTTTGAGACTTATGGTTGTAATGATACAATTGGAACTTATGATTAATATGTATTTGGGTTATTAATAGCGTTATATGGCTGTGAACGATTTTAACCCTCACACCTCGACGTTTCCGCCGTCAAGGTTGGGGTGTGACATATCAAAGCCCCATGATTGGGTTGATTATCGAAATCGTTTTCAGGTTCAATTTGATTCAAATTGAATCTAGGGTTCATACGATTTGGGGATATCTGGTAAGTTAGTTTAAAAGGAATTAAAACAGATGCATACTGCGGCTGTAAGCCATAGTTCACTGGTTCTGTGCATGCATTTCAACCAAGAGGTCCCGGGTTCGAACCCGGGCACCTACACATTTTTTAAGTTTTTTTAAGCCTTTAAAAATTATGAAAAAATTTGTAAAAATTATAAAAAGTTTTTACAAACATTAGAAATTTTTAGAACCACCCAATTGTTTTCTAAAATTTATTTTAACAATTTAATTATTTATTATAATATTTGCTTTAAATATATAAAATAACTAGTTTAATTTATTATAAAAATAAGACTTTAAACATTGGTTAAAATTACTAAATTATTATGGGTTCAAATAATATTTATGTATTATTGCATAAATCATGATTAAATATAAAAGTTTTATATTTAAATCGTTCCAAAACATTTTCATTTCTTTTAGTCATATAAATATTTAAATATTTTAATTATCATATGATTAATTAATAAAATCAGTTATTTGTTTTTCCCGCACAATAAACTAACAGTTACGCGAATGATACATTTATTAAATTCTAAACATAATCACTTTCAAATTCGTTTATTTATTTCAAGACATTCAAACTAATAAATTAGTTATTTAAACTACCATTCAAAATTCAATGGAAATCCTAATACATTCTCAAATTCTCAAATCACTATTATTCTAATTCGAGGCACCGTTCCTTAGGTTAATCATAAGGAAATCGTTGGCGCCTAATCTATCACGTCCAAATTCAAATCTCGTCAATCAAGTGAGTATTCATATCCCCTTTTTATATCATTTCTTATTGGGGGAAATCCTGTGATACAATATATTCAATCATGATATTCTACTGTTATTTCATTCTAAATTCAATTCAAGACATGTTATGTATTACTTGCAATTATGTGAACATACTATGATGAACTGGACGATAGTAAAACCCTAATTCAATCAATCAATCCTGGTACCAATGGTAGATCTACTGGTTTGGATAAACCACCCCATATGGCTTTCGAGTGGTGATTGTGCCAGAGGCAGGAGTCAATCTATGGTGTATGTGTGGAGTCTATTATATGCAAGTGTCAAGTCAAGGGGTTGTTATTGTGTCAGTTTATCTATATGCTTACTATTGCAATATAAGTCTTAACGTTACCTTGTAAATTGGATTATTCTCAATTAATCAATCAATCTATATGTATACTCAAAACTATGATTACTCACCAGCTAATTCATTAGCTGACTTTATTTTCTCACATTATTCAGGTTAAGCAAGTTAGTGGACTTCTACATGCTCATATAAGACCCGGACTTAGTCAAAACAAAAGACAATTACTATTTGTGACTTTAACTGTTGTATTTGTATCTGTTAAATTCATGCTATCCTGTAATCTGATATTAATATTATTTCCACTATTAGACAATCATGTGTTATGAACAATCAATCATTCCCTCGTCCGCTCCGATGATCCGCCGTCGGTCGGGGTGTGACAATATGTATACATATACATACGTATATATATGTATACATATACGTACGTATATATGTATACATATACGTACGTATATATGTATACATATACATACGATATATATGTATACATATACATACGTATATATGTATACATATACATACGTATATATATGTATACATATACATACATATATATATACATATGTATACGTATATATATACATATATATATATATACATATATATATATGTATACATATATATATATACATATATTGTATACATATATATACATATATATATATATATAGATATATATACATATATAATATAGGTATATATGTATACATACATACATATATATATATACCACATATATATACATATATATATACATATACAATATATACATACATATACATACATATTCATATATATATATATATATACATATATATATGGTAAGGTTCAAATGAGAACCCTAACTTATTATGAGAACCCTTTACTTGTTTTGATCCATTGATTTAATTTTGAAAGGAAAAGTGATGTCATGTGTCGTCGTCGATTTTTTATTATAGAAAAGGGTATATTAGACATTTTGCATACTAAGTGAAATGCATATATTTAATATGGTAGTGACAACTACCATCTTTCATTTCATTCTACTTTTTTATTTAAAAAAATTTACCCTCTTTATTTTAAAACTTTTATAACTTTTTTTATAGATTGTTATATTTTTATAATAATTACATCATTAATTTCGTCTCATTTTTCTCTTTAATTCCAATATAGTCTTGAAAATTTTTGAATTTTTTGTTTCAGAAATTACATTACTGTAACTTGTAGACAAATGTATGGTATGGATGTATTTCAATGTTGCAGTAATGTATAGGATTGAGTTCTCTTTAATTCTATAACTTTTTTATAGATTGTTATACGTTACGTATTACATTACTGTAATTACATCATTAATTAGATCATTTTAAATCCATACATATATACAAAAGTAACAAAATCAAAACCTAATAAAATGATTTTACATCCATCTTGCGAAAATGATGTAGTGTAGTATAAAACAAAACCTAATATATACGTTATCGTTACCATCCCTTTTCATGCAAAAAATACAGTGCATAAACATTAAAAAATATCTAAATTTAGTAAATTACAGTGAATTATATCATATTTGTAATTAGTTACAGTAAATTACAGCATAATTATAATTACATCGAACAAACATGGCGTATTAGTAACAAAAAACACCAAATTAAACATAAAACCATACATCGAAAACAGTGAGTTTACATCACTATAAACCAATGTAAACCAATCTGTAAAAACGCGTAAATAGTCTCCAAACGTCTAGAAATTTGTTTTAAAAACGTCCAATAGTCTTCAAGCGCCCAAACAGTGGTAAAACGCCCAATTCTAAAATGATTCTTGTTATATATAGTGAGTTACATCAATGTAAACTAATCTGTAAAACGCCCAAATAGTCTCCAAACGCCTAAAAATTGTTTAAAAAGCGTCCAAACATTCTTCAAGTGTCTAACAGTGGTAAAACGCCCAATTCTGAAATGATCTACTTGTTATATATAGTGAGTTACACATGGTCAAGATCTTACCAGTTTCTTCAAAACTCGTTTCTTTAAAACGTCCAAACAGTCTTCAAGATCTTACCAGTTTCTTCAAAACTCGTTCAATTGATTTAAAAACTTCCAATTAGGTAGGGTGGTGTTGACCCACGCATGGTCAACAATAGCGTGGAAGACGAGAAGAGAATAGGAACGATCGGGATAATGATGTTGGTGTCGGTGGTGTTAACTGGTGGTGGTGATGGGTTGTGTTTGATGGTGAAGATGGGGATCTACTTATGATAATGGTGAAGATGGTTAGTGTTTTGAGAAAGAGATAAATATTAAAATATATAAATAAAAGCTGACAAAAGATACAAAATGTATCAAAGGTACAAAAGTTACAAAAGTTCAAAGACTATTTTACCCCTGAATTAATCCTAGCCTTTTAAATGGAATCTTGTTATTTTATATTAAATCAGTGACTATATATATATATATATATATATATTATATATATATAAATATATATATATATATATATATCTACACACACACATATACACACACAATATATATACATATATACATATATACATATATACGTATATATATACGTGTGGTGTGTGTGTGTGTGTATATATATATATTCTTGTGATGTATGTGTTATAAAGTTAAAATGGTCATCATTATATTATATTTTATCTAATAGGACGTCCAAAGGTGACCTTCCTGATGGAATGAAAGAAGTGTCGACCTATTATTCTTGGTAAATCGTAACGGTTATTACCAAAAGAGACTGAAACGCATTAACCACTCATGTACGGCTGATTTGTTATCTTGTAATTGTTCTTTACTAAATGCCCCTAATGTAGAAAACAATGTTAATTAGGATTAGTTAAATGGATTCAAATGGTAATTTTAATGAAATCTTTGGATGTAAATGACAAAGTTTTAAGGTTTTGAATTCAAATGACAATTTATATCAAATCTCAGGGATGTAAAGCGTAATTAACTCTATTAATATAGATAACAAACATACTTACATTATAAACAATAGTATAAAAAAGATGATATTATTTATAAATAAACGTTCATAAACCTCTAAAGATTTTTCCCAAAAATAAGAAATTTATTATGGTGAATACACATGGACAATATTAGGTGGAGATAATATAAATATACTAAAATATAATTATATGAATAATGAATAATAGTTATTTTACTTTATAGATAAAATATAACCCGATGCATATGAGAGTAACATATATTGAATATAGAAAGTCAAATCATAAAATAAGTTATAGATAATGCCGTTAAAAGAAAAACCTTTAGATCATGCATTGCTCGTGTGTCTGACCCATATTTTTTGTGATGATTATGATCATATTATATATATTAAAAAGTAGGTAAAATAATAATATAATCTGATAAAAGTTAGCCTTTTAGTTACTAGTTTTTTTTAATCATCTATTAAACTTTATAGGAATCGTTAAATTTTTTATAAGAGAGAAGAAATAAAATTTGTAACGTTAAGTTATACACCTATTGATTATATCAATTTTTATCTAGTACTATTAATAATATTAAATATTTCCAGATACTGTTTTTTTTTAACAAGTAGTGGCGTCTCTAAAATAAAAACAAATAAAATAACCGCTTTAGTCCTTAAAATTTTAAGGCTTTCAAAATTAAAAAGAAAAACAATATTTATTCATATTCTAAGCTGAAATAATATGAGGTAATCCAATTAATATTTGTGTTTTTAGAGATAAATGAGAAGAATAATAAAATAGTTGACTTTTGATACATTAATTCTAATTATCTTTTGCAATTGATCATTTAATCTAATAGTTATTATTGTTTGATCTTGATTTATGCTTAATTTTTTAACCTACTATTGTTCTTTTGTCGATTTATTTATTGTTTTCTATCATTATTTTATCTACATTTTCAATTTGTATTATTTTTACTCTAGTTGATTTTTGTTTTTTTATCATTTAATATGCTATTTTGTAATTGATTTTGTTTCAGTTAATTAAGTTGTTTTCGCCCTAAATTGTTCTCCGCTAAAGTATAAACAATCAAGTGAATTTCATATATATATCACTACCAACTTTCAAAATATAATATTACCCAAACAAATTCAAAATATCATATATACCATCATAAACTTTTAAATATCATATTATCCCTTAAAAATATCTTAAATATCATAGGTAATCAATCACATATACTTTTAAATATCATATATGTTCAAATCAATTAAAATATATATAAATACCACTTAAATCTTGTTAATATCACACACACACACACACACACACATATATATATATATATTCAAATTAAAATCAAAATATCATACATACCCTTTTTAATAATTAGATTCTTATAGTTTCTTAATTATTTTTTCAAAAGATTAATAATCACGATTCAACCTTTTGTTTTTATCAATAAATCAAATTTATCATTTACTATGTATTTTATTAATTATTAATAATACTAGTACTATATTTATTAATTTTTATTCGTAAACGGTTACGATAGAGTAACATATTATTTCTTTTAAATTTATGAAAGCTATATTACAAACCAAAAACCTAGTTAATAATCACAATGAATATAATTACTATAAAATACTTATATTTATATTAAATATTATGTTTTGTCTTGAAAATTTCCTAAGTTTTCTTAATTTATTGTAATTAAAGTTTTATTTAATAAATTTAAGTATTTTTAAAGGTGAATAGTTTAATAGTTTTTAAAATAAACTTTGATTCCATACGGACCTCATAAAATGTAAGTTTTCATGAATAAATATGAAAAAAGTTTTGCCAAGTATGAAATTAAGTTTGAGAAAATAACAAGTAGAAAGAAATATTTTAATTTATTTAATAAAAATATGACATTTTATTTTATAAAGAAGAGAATATATGATATTATAAATTTGATTTGGGCATATATGATATTTTTTTAAGGGTACATATATATGATATTTAGAAAGTTTGTAGGGGTATAGTGATATTTTAGTTTGACTTGGGCATATATGATATTTGAAAGTTTTTCAATGGTATATATGATATCTATGAAGCTTTCTAGGGTATATATATATAATTTTAAAAATTTTTTGAAAAGATACTTTGATAGTTTGTAGAAGTATATATGAAATTCTTCCTAAACAAATTTGTTTGTCTCCTGTTAAAGGCAAAGGCCTTTAAAATTAACATAGAGGGCTTCGAAATTTCCTTCCGCTTTAGACCTCATAAAATATTAAGCCGGACTTGTAAGAATTGTATAATTTAAGAATCTTTTTATACCTTCAAAACTAGCTAACCAGGTAAACATTACTCTATTATTGAAGATGGAAAATAATACTCTATTATTGAAGATGGAAAATAAATTGTTTTCTTTTGATTTTTTAAATTTTCACATTAGTTTAAGTTTCTTTATTTTTAACACTAACTATTGTTATTTGATTTTGGCTACCAAAGTTTAGGTTTTAGAACTATTTATGATGAAACTTTATTTTACCGAGTTTGACCACTAGAGTTTAGTATTTTTATATTTTGCTCGTCAATTTGTTTTCTAAATTTAGTCACTAAAGCTTAGGATTTTAGAGTTTGACCACCAGTTTGTTTTTTTACTTTGGCCATCAAAGTTTAGGATCTTAGAATTTGGCCACTAACATATTTATAGTGAAGTTTTATTTTTTCAAATTTGACCACTAAAAGTTTAGTATACCTTCCATCAACAACATGCTCGGATGTTTATCGATCCAGTGACTTCACAATAATTAACAGTATAAACCAAAAGTCAATCAATAACACGAACAATAATCGAATGATTTCATTGATAAAACCTAACGATTCTAAGCTCGTTACAACTTAAGAATCAAGACTCTTGGCAAGGGAGATCGAGCATGATCTCCCCTCTCATCCGGCAGCACCTGGGCGCCGGGCATGCTATCAAAACCCTTAGGTTTCTACACAATGAAACTGGTATATATAGGCTTCGGCCCATATTAGATGCGACTGGGCCCATTCGTGCGATTGGACCATGCGTATATGTTCAATCGTATGACTGGACCATGCGTATGGTTCAATCGTACGACTGGACCATTCTTATGGTTCAGTCTTACGAATTCCCCAATCGCATCTCTCAGTCGCACGACTGGTCCATTAGCATGGCTCAGTCGTACGGCTGAGTCTCATTCGCATGCTCCTGCGAATGACCCAGTTTTGTGTTTACAAGGTGTATAACTAAGCCTAGACTATTCATCAAGCGACGGACACACTATATATGACAATATATGTTCCAACAAATTCCCCCTTGGACGTTGCTTGCGAATAGTAGATAACACCTCTTACAATCTTCAGTCAATCTTTGCTCTGGTTTCCAATAGAATCAAACGAACAACCATATTAGCCAATGTTGCCGATCCGTCAGGTTGCTACAGTATCCCTGAAAATGAATTTAGGCACAATAGCTTTCGTTTACTTTGCAGAACACCACTATAGCAGTAAGATTCCCCAAATGACTGATTTTTCCAGATAATGACATGAACAGTTTTCTATTGCTTCAATCTTCACACAGTCTAACCTGATTAATATTAACAACTGTTGAAATTCCCCCTCACATTCAGCATATCCCAATATATAAACATTGTGCTTTCCTGGCGTCTTCATACGGTGTATTAGACAAAAGGTTGAAGGTTCCAATCCACAACTGACAATATCAAACAAATCAGCATGCACGTAGATTCATCATCAGAAACCTGCTCACATTATCACTTTCTGATTGCGTCTTCAATTTCTCTATACATAGATTCCCCTTAAGAATGAGAATCCTCTCTGTGCGGATAAATATAACTTGATTGGCCCATAAATAGTCAGATGCTCCTGACTACCCCATAAAATCAGCACTGACAGCTGACATCTTCTCTTCTCTCTTTCGTGTTCTAACAACATTCACCTATTCTGGAAGTCCAATGAATAATGGGGTATCCATCGAACTTGTTTGACATAAGAACCTCAGGGTGAATGTACTTTGCTCATCCTCAACTCTTGCATAGACTCTTCAGGAAAATATTCACTATTGACCCGAACATGAACCGAAAAATGACCCGATAATTTTCCCAAAAAAAATTATTTTACCAAACTTTTTCAGAAGGCTTCCCGACTGATAAAATGATTTATGGAAAAATTCGTGCAAGAAGCTGTTCCAGACTCTTTTTTTTGTCTGGAACACCTTTCATTCGTATGACATGGAGTACACTAATCACAGTCGTGTGAATGAATTATACAAATGATCTCTTCGTGCGACTGAACATAAGACTGGACATAAAACTGGCCCAGTCGCACGACTCACATAAGACTGGTCCTCTTGCATGGTCTAGTCGCACGATTGGTCCATTCGTATGGTCTAGTCGTACGAATGGTCCATAGCATGGTCCAGTCGTACGAATGGTCCATTAGCATGGTCCAGTCGCACGACTGGTACATTCGCATGGTCCAGTCGCCGACGGGTCTGCACGCAGATTTTCAGATCTGTAGCCGTCAAGGCTGCCAAAAAACCTAATCCGACGAATTTTACATGATTCGAACCAAAATAAACATCATCAAATTCGCAAGGGTGATCAGAACGTGGTTTCAAGTTCGATTTAACATAGAGACAAACACAGCCACGAGATTTGAGCAAAACACGAAGACACATGAAGAACACGAAGTGGGGTTTAACGTCAAAGAACCTAAAATGGATCCAGAGATCAAGAGCTCGGGTTGCTAGAGTGATTGTTAGATCATTCTAGCAGTAACCTGCTCTGATACCAATTATGAAGTCACTGGATCGATAACGTCAAAGAACCTAAAATGATCTCCCCTCTCTCCGGCAGCACCTGGGTGCCGGCACGGTATCAAAACCTTAGGTTTCTACACAATGAAACCGGTATATATATGCTTCGGCTCATATTAGATGCGATTGGGCCCATTCGTGCGATTGGACCATGCGTATGGTTCAATCGTACGACTGGACCATGCGTATGGTTCAATCGTACGACTGGACCATTATTAGTTCAGTCTTACGAATGCCCCAATCGTATCTCTCAGTCGCACGACTGGTCCATTAGCATGGCTCAGTCGTACGACTGAGTCTCATTCGCATATGCTCCTGCGAATGACCCAGTTTCAGGTGTTTACAAGGTGTATAACATTAAGCCTAGACTATTCATCAAGCGACGGACACACTATATATGACAATATATGCTCCAACACTTTGACTTTATGGTTTCCGACAAACTTAACAAATAACAATCAAAGGAACGCAGCGTTAAGTGTGGGATATTAACCGGACTCTTGTTGTGTAGCTCGTGACTTTGGCCAATAAAGAATGGATATTAAAGTTTGGCCACTATTTTTTTACTTTACCCACTAAACTATTTATAGTGATGTTTTTATTTTTTCGAGTTCAGCCACTAAAGTTTAGTACTTTTAAGTTTTGCAACCAAACTTCAATTTTATGGATATTGACGAGGCAAACAGATAACGACCAATTAATGAAGTGTTGCGTTTGAGAAAATTAACGGACTTCACCTCGTAGCGTGGGGATAAAACTAGTTGGTATTACGGTTACTTTTTTAATATTATAAATATAGAAAATAACATATTATTACAAGAATAAATAATTTATACAATATTTTAGGATTACTTTTTGCGCACCTACGTAAACACTTTATATTAACTTCTTAAGTAAATTACAAATTTGTCCTTTATAATTAGTCAAATTTTTAACTGGGTCTTTTTAAAAAAATCGCACTCTTTACCCTTTACTGGAAACATTCTAACTGATTTCATCCTTTTTGACTAACGAACATAAGTTTGTCAATTAACTCACCACATGTGCAATGCACACGAGGGTGTTCAGTCTTCTTACCCTTAAAGGATAATTCTCAGTATTATTATTATTATTATTATCACCACCACCATCTTAAGAGTACCATCACAATTACAACCACCATCGCCTAACACCACGATCATAATCGCCCGACCACCATCATCGCAACATAACCACCATCACCATTGCAACATTTTCTAACCCCACCATCGAAGCATCACCTAACCACCGACATCGTTATACAATCAACACTGTTATATAATGAACCACCATACCACCGCAACCCCATCATCATCTATCCTTAAGCCACCAATAACCCTATGTCTACCACCCAATCCGCCATCCATCCTTAGAACCCTAAATCGAAGTTCAAGAAACCCCGCTCTCCCATGCGAACCCCACCATAATTCAAGATACCATTATCATCATTATACTCTGCTTTAATGCATTTGTTTATCGTTTTATGTTGTTAATTGAGAGATCTTGAATATTGAATTTAGGTTTAGTACTATATTACTTTTTACATTAGATGGGTCTTCTTTTGTTAAATATGCAGGTGAGCAAGTAATTAAAATTATGAGGTCATCTTTTATGTGTGGCAACATGGTAATTTGCTTTGATTTTTGGGGTTTTTATGTTCGTGTCTGCAAATCACTAATCAATATTTATATGTCGTTTGTTTGTGACGTAGTGAATAGGAAGAACTGCATGACTTAGGGTGGTGTTTGTTTTTTGAAAAAACCTCTTCCACACCTCTTCATCTGCGCGCTCGCAGACGCGGGAAGAGGTTTTTTACTTCGCAGACTATTTGTTTTCTGGAAGACTTTTCATTAAAAAACGTCTTCCTGAGCTCTTCATGGGGCAGACATGGACACTAGTCTTCAGATGTGAAGACATTTTATGAACCTCTTCTCCTAATCACACACACAACACAACCAACGCCTCTCCTCTCTTCACTGTTCCCGTCGTTCTCTCCACCATCCATCGCCGCCGCCCTCCTGCCGCCCCTCCTCCGCCGCAAAACCTCCTGCCCCTCGCCGGAGAAAAAGAAGAGGAAGAAGAGGTTTAAACCACAAAAGCTGCACCCTAAAATAACATCGCGACTTTCAGAGAGGTTCACAGCCGACCGCACCCATCGCACACCGACACCTCCATCGCACACCCGACATCCCCATCGCACACCCCATCGCACCAGGCATCGACCCGACATCGCACCTGATTTTCTGATTTTCGCGACTTCAAAGGTTCTTTCTGATATTGTTAATGTTAGTTTGTATATTTGATTCAAGAGTTTGTTTTGTTGATTGGGACATGAGGTTTGTGGATTAAGGTTATGGTTGTGGGATGTGAACAACCAAACAGTGAATGGTTTGTGAATTAGTGAATGGTTTATGAACAGTGACTGGTTGATGTTTGTGGTTTGTGATGGTTGATGTTTGTGGTTTGTGAATGGTTGATGTTTTGCTTGTTATCATGTGATTTGTGAATGCTTTTATACTTTAGAATTAGTGTGTTATATGTATGGGTTTGTGAACGTTGAATTGTGTATCTGATTGTTTTATGAACAATGTTTTAAAAACTGTAACAAAATACCTTTCAAGCATGAATTGTGTTTTATGAAAATTAAGAATTGCCACATCCTTTTTAAAACTGCAACTGCTTGTGTTTTATGATTATGGTTATCATGCTTGTAAGGTATTAATAGATATGGGAGAGAAACATGATTATGGTTATCACAAAATTGGTTTACTTTAATTACAGCAAATTTTAGCAGTCTGCAGGTTTTAAAAATCAAACAGTCTTTTTCTTGCAGACTGCAGACGTTTGGTCCACCTCTTCTGCTGCAGATGTCTGCAGATGTGGTCCGCAGACTGCAGACGTTTTTCTGCAGAAAAAACAAACAACACCTTAACTCCAAGTGTCGTACCTCCTTCAGTTTTGGGTTATTACAAGATAAAAGGTTAAAATTAATAAATAATGGCCTTTGTTTTTTAATTATAGATGCTTATCTTTACCTTACCTTATGTACTCATCTTCCTGACCTGTGTTTTATGTGTTTTGTGTATGCATGTCCTTACTCCTTGACATATTAACCACACCCCATTTATGTTACAACCTTTAACCCATTTGTTGTTACAGGGTTGATTTTGGATTTTTGTCGTTACAGGGTTGATTTTTGATTTTTGGTGATTGCGTTTATTTTGAAAATTCAATTCCGTTGAAGGTTGTTTTCATGATTATTTGTATTGCCTTTGAAAGCATCTCTGGATGGATATATGTGCATAAAAGCATTCATTCCACCATTTTTGAATCTTTATGTCTGTAGAGTGATAATGTTGAACATAACATGATTTATCAAGTTGAATTTGCAAGTGTAAATTTAACTAAAGAAGCTATAGATGATATGCTAAGAGTTACTTAACGCTAGGTATAAGTATGCATATCATACATGCTAACATTCCATCATGTTTAGTTAATAACTTAAATACTCAATTTTGAAATTTTGCAGGAAGATTTCTTTTATTTTGGCCGGGAAAACGATGGTCTGGAAAATTAAGTACAACTGACACACTTTTATGGGAAGGTAAGCTCTATTTATTATGGGTGCTAATAAAGGGACACCCAAAATCTTAAATCGACACCCCCCTATACGCCGCGTATGGGTCCATACGCGGCCATGCCCGGCGTATAGGGTACGACCATTAATGCGACATTAATGATTGACAACCGACGTCACATCAGTTTACCTATACGGGGCGTATAGGCCATACGCCACGTATAGGTCGGTGTCGATTTAAAAAAGAATATAAGCTATACGCCGCGTATGGACCCATACGCGGGTATAGATCCTCGGTACACTATATCTTTC